>WOXC01002761.1:0-171537 GCA_011680675.1 Gymnobelideus leadbeateri
TTTTCGTAATAATGCTAAGATATTATGCACCTACTCTGTCCTTTTCCAGCTACATATTTACATGAGGATGGATTTTCTTCATACACTTCAACATATCAAAAGAGACCAAATGCAGAAGCAGATGTGAGAATCCAGCTGCTTCTATTTTCAGACATTAAAGAAATTTGCAAAGATACATAAAACAATGCTACTTTTTTTTGTGTGCCAATTTCCATCTCCCTTATAGATGATTGGTAATCGTTGTTGTCATTGTTGTTAAATTGTGTCTGACTCTTCATGGTCCCATTTGGAGTTTTCTTGGCAAAGATACTGAAGTGGTTAGCCATTTCCTTCTCCAGCTCATTTTAAAGATGTGGAAACTGATGTAAAAGGGTGAAGTGACTTGCCCATGGTCACACAGCTAGTGTCTGAACTCGGGAAGATGAGTTTTCCTGACTTCAGGTCCAGCATGTTATACACTGTACTACCTAGCTGCCCAATTGTAATCGATGCCAGACAATAAAGGAAGCCATACTCCTTTATTGACAGTGTTGCCCCAAATGGCAGACCCTGTTGGCAGCTGCTATTTTCACTCATGTCCTGATCTGCCTTTAGCTCCTGTAAGATCCCCATTGTCCTACCATCCAGGGGGATAGTGTTGCTGCTGAGTCTTCTTGTGGTGGGAACTTGTTGTTTGTCCTTTGTTTTTAGAGAGGACCAATGACATCATGGGGTGATGTCTTGACGTGTGTGTGTGTGTGTGTGTGTGTGTGTGTGTGTGTGTGTGAATTGGATTTAAGTGAGGCAGAGTTGCACTGATTCATAAGACTCATTCTCTCTTCCCATGTCATCAAAGTCTCAAATTGTATTACAAAGTGGTAATCATCAAAATAACCTAGTACTGGCTAAGAAATAGCCAGTGACTCAGTGGAATAGATTATGTACACAATATACAAATTCCCATAGCAAGCTAGTGTTTGATAAACCCAAAGATCCAGACTTTGGGGGCAAGAACTCACTATCTGAGAAAACCTGCTGAGAAAATTGGAAAGCAGTCTGGCACACATAGACTAATCTTACATCACATACCAAAATATTTCAAAATGGGTACATGATTTAAACATAAAGGGTAATATCATAAGTAAATTAGGAGAGCATGGAAAAATTTTTACCTGTCAGATCTATGAACAAGGCAAGAGTTTGTGACCAAATAAGAGACAGAGAAAATCAAGGGTAATAAAACAGATAATTTTAATCACATTAAATTAAAACTTTTTGTACAAGCAAAATCAATGCAACCAAATTTTTAAGAAAAGCAGGAAACTGGGAGAAAATTTTGTTGCAAGTTTCTCTGATAGTGGTCTCATTTCTCAAATATACAGGGATTTGAGTTAAATTTATAAATATAAGATCAATCATTCCCTAATTGATAAATGGTCAAAGGATATGAAAGGGCAGTTTTTAGAAGAAGGAATCAAAGCTATTAAAAGTCACATAAAGATGTTCTACATCACTATTGATTAGAGAAATGCAAATTAAAAAACCTCTGCAGTCCCACCTCATACCTATCATCCTGGCTTGTTGTTTGTCCTTCATTCTTGAAGAGGACTATTATATCAAGAAGGTGATGCCAGGACTTGTAAGTAGATTGGATTTAAATGAGTGAAGGCTGTGCAAAGTAACCAGCTTCACTTTCTCTTCCTGAGCCATCTAGGTCCAGTGGCACTGAAGAGGGTCATCATAAAATGATGAGGTTTAGGCTAGGGATGCTGGAGACCCAAAAATAACAACAGGTGGTGTTGAGCACAACTCTACCCTTCCCTCTCCCAACTGATCAGGAATTTCATCCTAGGGTAAAATCCCTGCCAGATATTTCTCCATTAACCCCCCCTGCTCCCTTTGCCCCCACCAGATCTCCCTATCTCTGCCCATTCTAGGTTTCCTGTCCCTCAGCCTAGGGTAAACTTCTCGAGAGCGGAAAATTCAAATATACACTGACCAAATCACTGATTGTAGTTTCAGCTTATGTAACCTGAATATTGGAATCTCTTTAAAAACCAGTACACTGTCTATGCCAACTCACTGTCTGATTTGGGTATGTGACCCCTGCAGTCCCACTGCAATAAAATCCACTTCCAAATTTTACTCTTGGGGATCTTTTGTCTTGCTCCATCCTGGATCTCAACACTGGGTCCTGCCAAATGAATTTGACT
Organism: Gymnobelideus leadbeateri; assembly: GCA_011680675.1. Classification (NCBI taxonomy): domain Eukaryota; kingdom Metazoa; phylum Chordata; class Mammalia; order Diprotodontia; family Petauridae; genus Gymnobelideus; species Gymnobelideus leadbeateri. The sequence continues at coordinate 2,193 of WOXC01002761.1, forward strand.
CAAGCCTTCTCTCAGCCAAAGAAAAGCAAAGTTTGTTAAAAGTTCACCATAAGGGGTAGACTCTTAAGGAGCCTCAGTATCTGTGATGCTTATATTGGGCAAGCCGGCCAGAATCATCTGACAGAGTAAGTCTGCACTAAATCATTCTCTGGCCTTGCTCCTCTCATGGAGGAAAGATGGGATCTCATATACAGAAAGGTTGTAGGAGAAATATAGGGGTGGTCTAGAGTAGGAGTCCTACAAGGTCAAACTTCAGTAATGAGTTTGGGAAGGGTCTTCAAGAGAAGTCAACTCCAGTAAATGAGTGATTAAGGGTGGGAACTTGCTGGAGGCTACCTCGAGACAATGGTGGGCTTGGCCAGTTCAAGGGTGTAACAGATTTAGTTATAGATATTTTGGGAGGATCAAGGGTGGGGGCTAGCTGGATAATGGAGGGCCAAGCTAGTAACAAAGGTTTGGGCCGAGCCACAATGAAAGGCTTATGGCCTCATGAAAATACTGTATATGGGAAGATTCAAGGAGAGCTCCAAGGCATTCCCAGAGTCTATACCTCATTAGCATGATATAGGTCAGGATGACTGGGGATATCTCCCCTGAGATTGGCTAACATGATGGAAAAGGAAAATGACAAATGCTGGAGGGGATATGGAAAAATAGGGACACTAATGCACTGTTGGTGGAGTTGTGAACTGGTCCAACCATCCTAGAGAACAAATTGGAACTATACCCAAAGGACTATAAAATTATGCATATACTTTGGCCCCAAAATACCACTTCTAGGTCTGCATCTCAGATGGATCAAAAAAAAAGGGGGGGGGGGAGGACCGTACAAAAATATTTATAGTAGTTCTTTTTGTGGTGGCAAAGAATTGGAAACTGCAAGGATCAATTGGGTAAAGGCTGAATAAGTTGTGATATATGACTGTGATGGAATACTAATGTGCTATAAGAAATGACAAGCAGGATGGTTTCAGAAAAACCTGAAAACATGAAGTGGTGCAAAGTGAAGTGAGTAAAATCAGGACAATATTGTACACAGTAACAGCAATGTTGTAATGATGATCAACTGTGTAAGACTTAGCTACTCTGATCAATACAATAATCCAAGACAATTCCAAAAGACTCATAATGAAAAATTATATACATCTCCACAGAGAGAACTGATGAATTCTGCAGATTAAAGCATACTTTTTTCACTTTCCTTACTTTTTTCCTTTTTCAAAATGGCTAATATGGAAATATGTTGTGCATGACTTCACATTGAGGAAATTAAAATTATGCTGTATCATTTAATAATTGATTCTACTCTGTAATTGTACCTATTCCCCATTTTGTCAAGACCCATTTGTCAGTTAAGCTAAAAAATGTGATCTCTCCCAGTCCAAATTGGCTTAAGGGAGTGGTTAGAAGGGAATAGTACCCTTTTAACTAGTTCCTGGGATATTTGCTTGCTAAAGCAATTAATTTGGGATTGAGCCCCTCCCCAAAAGAAAATTCTTCTGCCCTAATCTCTCCTTGTAAAATTAAGAGTGCTTTGCTTTTCTCCAAAGGATCAACTAATTGGGTGGTCCCTATTGGGGTGGTTCTGATTTCTTAATCATGATTGCTAGAGGTAGTTGAGGTCCAAAAAGCAATGAACATTCCTTAATTGGTGTGATTAGCCTCACCTAAAGCCAACCCACCTTTCCAGTGTAGCCAATTGTAATTTCCTGCTTTTTGATAAAGAGGGTGTCCCCCTTCTCATTGTGGTTCCTGGTTTTATTAAGGTGGATAGATTGACTCTTTGTTACAGTTATCCATATTACTATTAGTAAACTGTTATCTTGCTTAGAGAAAACATACCTCAGTTTATCTTTGTTATATTCTACTCACCAATACATGCATAATAGATATTTTACACACCTTCTCAATGGATGAGGGAGGGACTGAAGGTGGGGAGAGAATTTGGAACTCAAAATTTAAAAAAAAATGTTAAAAATAAATAAACAAATAAAAAAATTTTTTTTAAAAGAGTGCATAGGTGTCCTGAGACCAGTACTTTGAGAACTACTACTCTGACTTATACTACTCTTAACTCCATCTCTCCTCTCCAGGCATTTTCCCTGGAATGTTTTGTCTCATCTTCACTTCCTGACTTCCTGGACTTCCTTTAAGTTCTCATTAATATCCTACCTTCTTCAGTAATCCTTTCCCAACCCCTCTTAATTCTAGTGCCTTTCCTTTCAAATTATTTCTTATTTATCCTGTATGGGCAACTTGATGGCACAGTGGATAGAGCAATTGTTGTACCCAACCCTGAGTCACCCTCCATTTTGTCTCAATCCCTACCATTTTGTGCTCCCTTCTTCATGTAAATAAAGTCCTGGCATAAGAGAAGCCCGCACATGCCAAGAGAATAACCACCTAAGGCATATCTCTTGGAAATCACCCAAGGCATAGTGACCCACCCTGTTCTAGGAAATTGAAACTTAACCTTATTCTGTATAAGGCCCTAAACTGAGAATTAACCAATTGTATTCCTCTGCTTCTGTAACTTCCTGCTTTTGTATAGATCTGACCATTACTTTGTCTTTAAATACTCTGGCTCTGCCCCTATTCAGGGCTGTCTGATTTAAGTCTATACTCTGGACAATCGGGTGCTCAATAAATCCACATTAAATTATACCTGGCTCTTGCCTTGCTTCATTTTTGGCACAACACAATGAGCTTAGAATCAGGAAGACTCATCTTCATGAGTTTAAATCCAGTTTCAGATGCTTACTGGCTGTGTGACCCTGGACAAGTCACTTAATCTTGTTCTTTATCTGTATCAGTTCTTTATCTATAAAATGGACTGGAGAAGGAAATGGCCAACCGTTCCAATGTCTGCTGTCAAGAAACCCCAGATGGGTCACAAAGAGTTGAACACTACTAAAACTAATGGGGTACAGGCTCTGGGGATCCCCTTGAATCTTCCCACTTGATGAGGCATTCATCTGAGGCCATAAGCCTTTCATTATGGCTAGATGCTAATCTCTGTTACTCTTAACCTAGCCTAGCCCTCCATTGTCCATCTACTTCCCACCCTTGATCCTATCAAAATATCTATACCCAAATTTGTTACCCTTAAACTAGTTTAGTCTGTCATCTCCAGGTAGTCTTCACCTATTTCCCAGCCTTAATCCCAGTCCTGGAGTCTGACCTTAGTTCCTTAAGATCCTCCTTAGACCTCAAGACCCTCCCCTAGACCACTCCTAGACCCCTCCCACTATCTTCCTGTATATAAGATCCATCTTGCCTCCATGAAGGTGCTGAGATTCAATCTAGCCCAGACTCATTCTGTGTCAGATTGTTCTGGCCTGCTTTCAATACAAACATCACAGATACTTAGGCTCCTTAAGAGTCTACCTGTTATGGCAAATCTTTAATAAACTTTGTTTTACTTTGGCTGAGAGAACACTAGAATTGAATTCATTCAGCAGGACCCAATGTGTTGGTATTTTGGGTTCTTGAGTACCCCTAACCCTAAACCTCAACAAAACTACTCAACAGCATTTATCCTGTATATAGCTAATTTGTTCATATTGGTTTGCTGGTTGTCTCCTCCTTTAGACTGTGAGTTCCTAAAGGAGCTATGCTATCTTTTGCCTCTTTTTGTAGCTTCAACATTTAGCACAGTGGCTGGCCTATAATTGATGCTTAGCAAATGCTTATTTGCTAATTGACTAATCCCCCTTTTTTGATAAAAGAAACCGAGGTCCACTGAAGCAAAAGGACTTGATGCCAAGGGTATTCAATGATTCATCAAGGAGCTGAATCAGCCAGCTTTTGGAATCCCTTGAAGCTCTGAAATTTCAAGTCTCTAAGTCACACAAGAACTTAGTGACATAACCAGTACTAGAACTTAGGGACTTTGGACCCACAGTTTAGTATTCTTCTCAGTGCACAGCAATGTCTTCTCTGCTCCATCAGGCTCCTCCCTACCAAGCAAGAACAATGCCTGGGGAAGCATAGATAATGTTTTCATTTTTCTCTCTCTAGGATAGCTCTTTCCTCTAGACATTTCCATCCCCTCTGTCCTCTGAACTGAGCAGCCAGCAGTCTCATCCCTAGGCTGATAATGTTCTAGGTTAAGAAATTTTCCTGATGGATTGATAGCCACTTGGGGGGTCATTTATTAGCTCCTCTGGCAAAGGGCCCCTCTAAATGCACCCCACTCTGTTTACTCCTCACTATCCTATAAACCAAGGCCTCTTGAAAGAATTTAGATCTCTCCCCCAAAAGGGAAGACCCTGGAGAATGCAAAGGCTGGTTCTTGAGATTTAAATCCCTCTTTTCTCTAAAGGGAAGAAAACCAGAGGAAGACAATGCCTATGAAATTAAAGAAACTTTTTTAAGCAAGAAAGTAAAACATGCATACAGGGACTACCAGCCTATGCTGGCAGCCAACCTAGTAATGGATGGGGAGAGGTTATATATATATATCTTTTGACCAAAGGAAGGTAAGGAATTTGGGGGGAAAGGTGGGCTTAGAAAATAATGAGTTAATGATCCCCATCCCCAAGGGGAGGTGGAGTGAGGAATTCTAGGTGTAAGGCAGCAGCCCTTTGATATACAAATCAAATAAGTAGTCCATAGTTCAAGGCCTGATAGGGAGATGTCTCCAAAAACAGGATAATTCTGAGAGCTCCCCAACCAAAGTTAGGGGAGTCTGGAGATAAGGTTATCTCCAAAACCCATAACGTCTTTGAAGATAGGGATATCTCTTGAAGGTCCATAAACCACCAAATAGCTCAGATTCTGCTTCAAAGCTGGTATGAGTTTAATTAGCTCCAGAGTTGCTGATTTTCTATACATCCAACTAGGTTTACTTTCCATCACTGCAAAGAATTGTTGGTATGTCAAGCCAATGCAGCCGGTCCTCATACAGTTATTCTGGATATCTGGATAATTGGGGGCCTTAAGCAAATGAAAGTATCCATTTTCACAATCCCAATACACTTTCTTTTAGAGTCACTTTGGATTAAAGTTTCAAGGAATCATAGTACCAAACTCTTTCAGAGCCCAACTTGAGCAAGAGTTTCTTTCCCCAGGAAGGTTCTTTCCTCTAGCCTAGTAGTTCTCAAACTTTTTGATCTCAGGATCCCTTTATACTCTTAAAAATTATTGAAGCATAAGTAGGTGCTTAATATATGCTTATGGGCTAACTGACTGACTAACTTAACTCTTTTTTTTAGTAAGAGAAAGAGCTTTAGTTTATTTAGGTCATATCTATTGACATTTGCCATATTATAAATTAAAACTGATAAAATTTAAAATGTTTCTCAATTCATTTTAAATAACAATGATTGGGCCAGCTAGGTGGCACAGTGAATAGAGCACCAGCCCTGGAGTCAGGAGGACCTAAGTTCAAATCTGGCCTCAGACACATAGTACTTATTAGTCTTGTAACCTTGGGCAAGTCACTTAACTCCAACTGCCCTGCCTTCCCCTCTAGAAAAAAAAAAATTAAAATAACGATGATAAACTCATTGCACACTAACATAACCTATTTTTATGAAAAGTAAGTATATTTTCCAAAAAAAAATGCGTAAGAAGGGCATTGTTTTGCATATTTCCCCAAATGTAACATGAAAATTGTTTTTGTATCATCAGTGCAAATGTTGTTCTAGGATAAATCATGAGATTAAAAAAATTGAATATTTAGCACCTCTTATGTTGGTTGTCAAGCATTCTCATAACAGAAGATCTTCTTTGATGATTAGTTGGTGCTGATGCTGGTTGAATAGAAGAAAAACAGCAAGTCCAGACTTGCTGGAGATCTGTCCACTTGTAAGGCAAAAATTCAGTTCTGCAGATGATAGATTAACTCAATCTTCATGTTTATAGCTAAATCTTTAATTCACAGGTCTTGTAGGCTCTGGAAAACTTCACTGTAATCTTGTGAGAGAATGGAAGTGAAAAAGGCAAATAATGACTTGGTATGATTAGGAAAATAGTTTTGACTTCATGGAACATCTGAAAGGGTCTAGGGGACCATCAGTAGTTCCCAGACCACATTTTAAGAAGCTCTGCTCTAGTCCTATTAATTGTTCCTAATCACCTGTATATTTCCCCCTAGGGTAGTAGGATCCAGTTCCTTTTCTAGCCTGAAAATAATGGTGAGGAGGACTTATTGTACAGGCTCTCAGATCCATCTTTAAATTAATTAAGATACATTGCTTATCTTCACAACCTACCTCCCTGCTCCCAACTATTCCTAAAAGTCTATAGTTATTGTAACTCCCCTACAAGAAAGAGGATTTTTTTCTTTAATAATCTTACATTTTCCCCCCATGACAAGTAAAACATTTTAACATTAGGGTTTTTTTTTTTAAGTTTTGAGTTCCAAATTTTATCTGTCCCTCCCCTTTCCCCCATGATGGTAAGCAATCTGACATAAGTTATACATGTGCAATCATGTAAAATATTTCCATTAGTAATTTTGTGCAAGAAGACACCAACAGCAAAAAAGGGAGAGAGAGAGAGAGAGAGAGAGAGAGAGAGAGAGAGAGAGAGAGAAACAGTATACTTCAGTCTGTATTTAGACAGCATCAGTTCTTTCTCTGGAGGTAGATAGCATTTTTCTTTTTTTTTCCTTTCTTTTTTTTTTTTTTGGAGGGCAATTGGGGTTAAGTGACTTGCCCAAAGTCACTCGGCTAGTTAAGTGTGTCAAGTGTCTGAGGCCGGATTTGAACTCAGGTCCTCCTGACTCCAGGGCCACTGCTCTGGAGAGCAGCACTGCTGGCACTGGCACTGGCACTGCTCTGGCACTCACTGTGCCACATAGCAACCCATAAGCATTTTTCATTATGAGTCCTTTGGAGTTATCTTGGGTCATTGTATTGCCAAGAATAGCTAAGTCATTCACGGTTCTTTATCATACAATATGGTTGCTACTATGTATAACTTTCTCCTGGTTCTACTCATTTTCTTTTTGTATCAGTTCATGAAAGTTTTTCCAGGTTTTTCTGAAATCCATCTGCTCATCATTTCTTATGGAATAGTAGTATTCCATTACTTTCATATATCACAACTTGTTCAGCCATTCTTCAATTGATGGGCACCCTCTCAATTTCTAATTCTTAGCCATCACCAAAAGAGCTGCTATAAATATTTTTGTACAAGTCCTCCCCTCTCCCTTTAAAAAATACCTCTTTAGGATACAGACCTGGCAGTAATATTGCTGGATCAAAGGGTATGAACAGTTTTTTAGATAAGAAAGGATTTTTAAAGACAATGAGGAGGGGCCTTTGTGGCTACCAAGGTCAGTGTAGCAGAGAGGGAAGGATTCTTCTAGGGTTTTGCAGAGAAGGGAATGGAGATAAAACCCTCATCACCTTTCACCTTGATTACTACCATAGTTTCTTGATTGGTCTCCCTGCTTCCAGTCTCTCCCTTCTCTGATATATTGTTCCTGTAAATACTCTTCCTAAAGCATAGGACTATATATATATATATATATAGTGACATAGTGACTATGTCACTGCCCTGATCAAAAACCTTCTGTGGCTTACTATTTTTCAGCTACACTGGTCTTCTGGTTATTCTTTTTTTTTTTTTTTTTGAGGGGAGAAGGCAGAATGGTTGGGGTTAAGTGACTTGCCCAAGGTCACAAAGCTAGTAAGTGTTAAGGGTCTGAGACCAGATTTGAACTCAGGTCCACTGACTCCAGAGCCAGTGCTCTATTCACTGTGCCACCTAGCCGCCCTGACTTCTGGCTATTCTTGACACAAAACATTTTATTTCCTTATTCCAGGCATTTTTACTGACTGGGATTCTATGCCTAGAATTCTCTTCCTCCTCATCTCTGTTTCCTGGCCTTCTTGGCTTCCTTCATGTCCCAGGTAAAATCTCACCTTTTACATGAACTGTTTCCTGATCCACCTAAATGTTAGGTGGATCTACTTTCTCTCTGCTGATTACCTTGAATTTATCTTGTATATAACTTGCTTTTACATAATTGTTTGTATGTTGTCTCCTCCATTATAGTCTATGAGAGAAGGTTTCCTCAAGTTTCACTCCCATCCCCTTTTTCTTCATATCCCTAGCATTTTAGTTCCTGGCACATATTAGTCACTTAATAAGTGCTTGTTGACTATTTCTTCTTAGATAAAATACAAACTTCTCATCCTGGCCTGTAAAGTTCTTTAAAATCTGTCTCTAGAATACCTTTCCTGACACTTTACAATACTCTCCTTTCCTCTACTCTTATGTTCCAGAAAAATTAGCTTACTTGCTGTCTATATCTGGGTGTGCTGCTATTTTATGATTTATTGTTTAATGTTTTTATTGTTCTTGTAACAAGAATAAAACACTGTGTCCAACTGAACATATTCTATTTGAGGGATTCTATTATGCCAAGATCATATGCCTAGGGCTTAGTTGAAATTGAAACAAGTTCAGGAAAAGGTAGTTTTGTCAATAGGATGGGTAAAAATTCACATTCATCTTTGGCCCCTAGACTATCAAATCAGGGCAGCCACACAGAGGGAGGCAGAGCTGGGTCATCCTTTCTCTGAAAACTATAGAGCTTGGCTTTTCCCCAGCACTTTTGCTTATCATAATAAAGAGTCGTAATTGTCAGAGTGGGCATGGGATTTCCATGTTCTGTTGAGTAGGATCAACTTGAGGAATAGCAGCACCACCTGGTGGTTAGAAGGTCTTTCCATTCCCTGTCTCTGTGACTTCACAGACTCTGCCCTCTGCCTGGAATTCAGTCTGTCCCCACCTTAATCTTTTAGAATCCCTAGCTTCCTTCAAAACTAGTCTTCTCCTTCCAAATAGTATTTCCTCCTTCTTCAAGTTATCATGTACATATGTAGCAGAAGGTTGATTGATCAGGGAATTTGTGATCAATTGAATCCCTCCAATTCACTTCATGAAACTATAGGATTAAGGGGTAGGTAATAGAGACGATAAGATGTAAAGGTGAGCCCCTTTTGGATTTTGCATGGTGATATTTACAGGTAGTAAGATTGTGTGTCCTTTGCAGGTCTTGAGCGGCCCATTTGCCACCCATTAAAGTGTTAAAAAGTTCAGTGGAGGACTAGAAAAGACAATTGGTCTGTCCAGGTGCCCTTTCTCCACCCACTCACAATTGATAGAGATGATCAGAAGGCACTGAGGATTTAGAAACAGTGGAGTCGACTCTAGAATTATTTTGTTTTGGAGGATAGAAAGAAGAGTCCAGTTTAAAAAAGCTCTTGAGATTTCACTTCACCTTTTCTCTTATGCCCCTTGGAGAGGAAAGCAAAGAGGAGAGCAGGATTTCTCTGTCTCATCAGTGGCCGAAGTATACGGTAGTGACCTGTGGAGTGGAGTCCAGTTGTGGAGTTGAGTTTGGAAGGTGGCCTATCCAAGAGCCAAGATTGTTCCTGATCTTGTGGTGTGGCTTCTAGTTGTTTCCAAAGCTACATAGAGGTACCCTAGGTCAGGAGATCAGATGAACCCAACACAGAAAATGGTGGTGACTACAACCAGTGAAGCAGCATCCATTTGAATAATATCCTGCAGTGACAAATGGGGCAGAATTTGATGGTGATTTTGAGACAAAGGTTGGCAGAAATAGGGAAAGGATAGCCCTGCAACATTAGTAATGCAGGTTGCTATTCCTCATGCCTTGGTCATCTACCATATAGAGTGCTTTAGATGTGTGCTCCTCCATACGTGAACTCTATGTCTGTCCACTCTTCCCATTGACTGTGTTTGTGGAAGAGCCTAGCCCGGTGTTTTGCTGCTACTGTTCTGACTGTGCTATTTGAATAAATACCTCTTCTTTGAGCTAATTATGTCCTCTGGCTGGCTAGAGACAAGGTAAACATACCAGCGGAAGTTTATGAGCTACAGTGTTAGGAGCTTGTCTGTGGATGGGGGCTTTGAATCCGAAGCAGTTTCCCCAGGGGAATTCAATCTGTGAGTATAAGCTAATAGGGATTACCCAGTGAGCTGCTATATGAAGATTTATCTGTTTGCATGCTGAATCTCCTCAGTAGAATATTGGCTTCTTGAAGATTGGGACGGTTTTTTCATTATTTTTCTTTGTATCCCCAAGGCCTAGGCACAATGCATTATACATTGTTGGCACATAATAAATGTTTGTTTGATTGGATTGCATTAGATTGAAACTCCTGACCTTGAGGATTCTTGTGAGTGAGGACAGAGGAGATGGACATATATTAAGAACAGTGAACTTGGAATCAGAAGGCTGGGGTTTGAGTCCCAACTCTGCTGTTTAGGAGCTATGTGACCTTGGGGAAGTGATTTTCTCCTCTCCTGAACTTGGTTTCCCCAGATGTAAGATGATAGAATGAAACTAGATGACCTCTAAGATTCCTTCCAGCTCTGACATTCTGTGATTCTTTAATTTTGAGGGCAGGAGGTTGTGGGGAAGGGTGATAGCTGAGGAAACCTCTGGGATCTGCAACACAAAGGTCAGCCACCATCCACCATGTTCTCCCTTGTTCATGACACAGCCCTTTTGCTGCCTGCTCCACCCTGTCCCCCATCTCCACATCTGCAGTCTTAGACTATGCCGAACATTTTTATTACTACCTGTGATTTTTTATTTTCTGGTTTAAGAGGATTTATCAGTGTGGCTACAGTTATCAGGAGCTGTGCCTACATGTACAAGGAATGAATGAGATTACAGGGACTAGACTAGGCGTACAGGCAGAAAGTGTCTAATTGAATAGGAGAGGGGATGCCTCAGGATATCCTAGGAATATTGGAATAGAGGGAGGGAAGGTTTCTTGTGGGAAAGTGAGTGTATGTGTGGGAACAGTTTTTTCAATCAGTCACTTGTTCACAGGGTTGGAGTTTGTCAAAGAGTATCTTGCCCAGACCAACTGCCTACAACCTGAATTCTACCCAGGGATGTGCTGGAGCCAATTTGAATGGGCTAGGGAGAGCCAATTGTTAAATTTTCTAAAATAAAATTTTATTTCCCTATGTACTTTAAATTTTATAGTTGTGGTATTGAATAATCTTTGAGGCTTCAAAACTTTGTCCTTGGACCACGTGACCCAAATGTGAACTGAGAGGCATATTCCCCAAAGAAGTCTGAACAAAAACAGTTCCTTACACATACCAAAATATTCACGGTAGCACTTTTTGTAGTAGCAAAGAAGCAAAAAACAAAGTAGAGGCCATCAATTCAGGAATCAAACGGTGACACAAAAATGTACTGGACTGTTTTGTGGTTCAGTTGTTTTTCAGTCTTACGTACCTGACTCTTTGTCACTGTATTTGGAATTTTCTTGGCAAAGATACTGAACTGGTGTGCCATTTCCTTTTCTGGTTCCTTTTACAGATGAGGAAACAGAGGCAAACAAGGTTAAGTGATGTGCCCAGGGCACATAATTATTAATTTTCTGAGCCCAGATGTGAACTCTGGAAGATGAGTATTTCTGGCTCTAGGTCCGCCACTCTATCCATTGTGCCACCTAGCTGCCATATACTGGATAGCTGCAGGTGCTCTGCCCAAAGGGAATGTAAATCCAATTGTTAAATTTTCAATGTGTGTATTTATACTTTAGAAACTGGCTAATGCTAAAAATCATAGCTTGATTTCTTATTCTGTTGAATGTCTAAACTAAAGAAATTGATAGAGAAAATGTTAACAATGCAAGTTAAACTTGAAAGTGTGTTGCGCATACATGGAATTTTCTTCGAGAGCCAGTCATTAAACATTTAAAAGTATACCCTTGCCTGTCCTTATCACATACCCAATGACTATCAGGTTGATGAATGGACCAAATGATGGGTTTCCTGTCTCTCTTTTTAGGAGGCTCTTTCTGATATCTAACACTGACATGCTTTTGCTTCAAGCAGAGGATCAAGGGAATAAGGTACCAATGAACTACTGACCCCAGATAAATTTACCTTAGTTCCCGATTGACCTAGTGGACCTATCCACCCTCATATTCACCCATCCTTTCTTCCTCTAGTTAGCTATGTAAAAATATCTATACTCAGACACTCTCATTTCTCAAAGCACCATCTCTGAGAGCTAGTTCATGGGACTCTTGCCCAAGACTTCTTCCAAGATTAATGTCTAATCTCTAACCTCTGACTCAGGATACTGAATCATTGACCCTCTTGGTCACCGAGAGTCAGAATGGCTCCAGGAATTCAGAAATCTTTCCTGCTGAATTACTGATGACTTCCCCTCTTACCTCCCTCTTCTAATACTGCCGTCGTATTTTGTTGCTTTGCTCTAATACTCACTTCCTTTTTACCTCCCTTTTCCTGCTGCCACATCTTCCAGGCTAAAAAGGTGTGTTGAGAGGCAGTTGTGGCTGAAGTTCTGGACTCACGTTCTGGAAGCCTTGTATTCAAACTCTGACCTTTACTATGTGTATGACCTTGGAAATCCTGCATCCTCTTGGACTCTCATGTTTCTCTTCTGCAAAATAAGGATTATAGCTATATCTCTTCCCCCAAATAGTTATGCTGATCATATATGTAGCATGCTATTAGAATGTCAGTTATTTTTGTTATTCTAGGGCTCATTCATAAGTGGAAAGGGTTATATAAATGTAAGGTGTCCCTTTTGTATGTGGACATTTGATTTGATGAAAGGGGCAGAAGATAGACATTTAGGTAAGAAAAGCAGATTGAGATAGTTTTGAGGGCTTGAGCAAAAAAAATAGCTCCTCAGATAAATTTACTTGGAGGACCTGTTTGAAAGCAGCTCAGAGATATGAGCACTGAGGCAAAATTGGCTGCAGTGCATTGTTGTCCATTAACTTATTTGCATATGAGTGTTTTCAGGGTTTTACAAGTTATAGCTGAGAAACTACAAATCAAAGAACAGTGGGAAAATGGTATAGTCACTATTTGTATCATCCTTGATCAAACTGCAGATTTTGTGTTTTTATGAAAAAGTCCTGATTTGAGGCATTAAAAGCCAGAGGAAAAGAGGAGATGAGAAGCTCTATGAGAAGAGATCAGAAGAAATGAGAAGATAGAACAGCTGCTTAGACAGGAGCTGATTAAGAAGACAGAAGCAGAGTAGAGACTGCACCAACCTGCTTTAAAAAAAAAAGAGGGGAGAAGACTCAGAAGAACAGTTGCTTTGAGCTGAGTCCACTGAGAGAACTGATGCCAGGCAGGGTCTGCTAGGCAGCAGCTAGGAACAAATTAGAGAACTCTGTAGCTGCCAGAAGATTACTGGAGAAAGCTGAATCTTCCTAATGTGTGAAGAGCTACCTTGGCTAAACTTTATTGTTCTTTAGTTCCACCTAGAGTTTGCTGTTGGGAGCTGTTTTGATTGGAGGAGAGCTCTTGTAGCTTCTGAGAGCTCACTAGGGAAAACCTAATCCTGCTGTGTGGAGAGCTGGTTGGATTTGTTAACTTTGCACTTTCATACCTGTTACGGCTTGACAGAGGGGAAACCCTTTTTGTTGCCTCGAACTGCCCTCTCTATCTTAAGAAGGAGAAATTTCTCACAGCTCAAAAAAGCAGATCTCAGGAGCTTTGAAGCTCTTCAGTTTAAGGCTGTGTGATCTTATGGAAGTTGGCTCTCTTAGTTTCCCTGGATGTAAGATGATAGGGTGAAACTAGATGATATTCCTCCCGGCTCTGACATTTTGTGATTCTTTGACTGTGTGAGCAGGGGGCTGTAGGGAAAGATAATGGCTGAGAGAGCCTCCATATCTGCCACACAGACAGGTTAACCAGCATCTACTATGTTCTCCCTTGTTCTTGGCCCACCCCTTTTGCTGCCTTCTCCCATATGGACATTGGGTCTATTAGTGGGAGCATCTGAGACATATGCAAAGGCAGACTGTTATTTTGATTATTCTTTATTTTTTTTCCCACTGAGTAAAGTTAGTTTTAAACTGCTTGTGACTGAAATAGTTTAGCACTTCTTCATGGTCTAGCCAAAGGAACAGCTCAGGAAAGCCAAAGACTATGAGCTTAGGGCTGCTGTTTTAGTGAAAGACAGAAAATAGCTTAATATAATTTCCATGGCCTGAGAATAGCATAGAAATGGCATCCAACGGAGGGTTCAGAAAAGGAACAGTGCTGCAGGTTGTTTCATGGGTTTCTGTACTTATGTGCCTAATTGCAAGATTTTTCTAAGTATGTTTCCAAACTATCCTCCACATAGCTTTCAAAGCGATTTTCTCCCCATATGGACACCAGATCCAATAGTGAGAGAGTTTAAACTAGATTATTGGATGGACTGTTATGTTTTGATTATTCCTTTTTTATCTTCCCTTTTATTGAGTAAATGTTATGTTATGACCACTTTTACTTTTCTCTGGTCATTTAATAAATATTTCATGTTTAAGAGTCAATGGTATAATTGTTGCTGATTTGTGTAAATGGAAAACATAACACTGGGGGCTCAAGAACTATAGCCATGAGTATAGATGTATATTTCTCTCACACCAGGGTTATCCATAGGACTCTGATAGTGAGTTGTAACTGCACAGACATTACCCACAGCTCCCATCCTCTACCTTTTGGGGGCTGAAATGAATGATATACCACAGAGAGAACAGAGTAATAGGGAACCACTGTAACATGGTCAGACTTACTTTTTAGAAAAATCACCTTGGCTATTCAGAGGATCATAGATTGGAAAGGGATGATACTTGAGGCATGGCCTATTACAAGCCTATTGCAATAGTCCAGGGCAGAGACAATGAGAGCCTGAACTATGGTGGGGGCTATGTGAGTAGAAAGAAGGGGACATATGTAAGAAATAGTGTAAAGGTAGAAATGATAAATTTAGGTAGCAGATTGGATATGTGGGATGAATGAGAGTGAGGAATTGAGGATAACACTGAGTTTTCAATCCTGGGCAACTGGGAGGATGGTGGTGCCTTAGATAGTAATAGGGAAATTTGGAAGCAGGGAAATTTGAGGGGGAGAAAGATGATGAATTCTATTTTCAACATGTTGAGCTTGAGAAACTTGTGGGACATCCAGTTCATATGCTTCCTGTCTCTAAATTAGAGTGAAATTTCCTGAGAGCAAAGACTGTCTCTCATTTATCATACCTCTTCAAGAGCAAGCTTGTCCCTTTTTTTCTCCTAGGGTCAACAGTCTTCCATTGAACCTTCCTAGAAAAGCTACAGTGGCTTGTCCCAAACCCATCCTACCCCACTTCAACCTCCATCTTTTCTTCCAACCTCACAGATTAGGGAATTTTAAGTATATCTCTAAATTCATGGGATTTAGAGCTAGGAGGGACTTTAAAGAACATTTGGTCCAAATTCCTCATTTTACAGATGGGGAAATCTCTGAGACCCACACTGCAAAATGACTTGCCCAGGGCCATTCAGGTAGTATTAAGCTGAACCAAGATTGAAGCCCAGGCCCTCTGGATCTTAAATCCAGGGCTCTTTCCCCTATGACATGCTTCTTTTTAGGTGGGATCCCTACTTCCTGCTACCTGTATCTTGCTCATCCCTAATGACCAGTATCGTGAATCTTGTCTACAAGGTCTGTCAGCAGTGTTCCTTTGCAGAATCCAGGGTGGGGAGTGATGAAGTAATTCTAGGTTTGAGAAAGGTGAAAGAAATTGTGATCCTGAAGCCTTATTTGTGGCTCCATTAATCTAGAGAGTTCCTTTGAATGCTCCATTTGCCTCTCAAATAAGGAGAAGGATTGGTGGAGGTGGGGGCAGGGGGAACACTGTGCTTATTATATTGGGAACAGAAGGGGCCACCTTCCTTCCCCACCCGCATCCCATCCCACACCATCATTAGCACTGGCCTGGCCAGATGCTGCTCTCACTCCATTAGCTTTCAGAAATAAAAAGAATGATTTCTTAAGTCAAGAATAATTATTTCAACCAGCTTTTCTCTGCGGCATGCTCTCATGTTGGCTGGGGCTCTATGTTCAAGCTGACAAATTAATTTCTATTACTTATATTGGGCTGGAGAGGAACCACACACATGTCAAAGGTGGGGGAGGGAGGTAGGGAGGCATGCAAAGGAAAAGAGAGAGACAGGAAGACAGAGAAAACCTGGGAATCAGAGACAAAGATACTAGGGGAGAGAGACAGACACCTAGAATTAGAGAAAAAGCAAGAGAAACAGATCAAACCAGAGCAGATTAAGAAATGATTAATAGACACAGGAGGCAGAGAGAAAGGCAGAGATACACAAAGACTGAAAGACTTTCCTGTAGATGAACAGAGGGATACTTAGTTGGGCTGTGGTGAGGTAGAAAGGAGTCCCTTTAGTGTAGGTGAGTGGGGTTTCAGGGCTGTGATATAGTTGGGCCCCTACTTCTCTGTATATTCTGGGACCAACATTAACTCTGGCCCTTTCTCTTCCCCTCAGAGTCCCATGATCTATGTCTGCCTGTGCCCTTAAAACTCACATCACTTTGGGACAGTAGAGTCAAGAGAAAGAGGAGGTCACCCTTCTCACCCCTCCAGATGGAACTATAAGATTGTTGGGGAAAAATGACTTAATCTCTGCCCCCAACTTGCCTCTCCCAATGATCTCACTAACTCCCATGGGCTTAATTAACGCCATTATGCAAATGCCTCATATTTAAATATCCAGTCCAGCCCCAGTCTCTCCTCTGAGTTTCAGTCCCCCATTACCACCTTCCTGAGGGACATTTCAAATTAGATGTCCCAGAGGCGTGTCCAAAATAAGACCCATTATCTTTCCTACTGCTCCTCCCAAATCTTCCAAATTTTCCTATTTTTGTCCAAATCACTACCATTTCCCCAGTCTCCCAATTTACAACCTTAGTGTTCTAAATTATCCTTAAACTCAAGTTATCCTTGACTCATTCCCCTAACTCAGAAATCCAGCCAGTTGTCAAATTGTGCTGTTTCTTTCTCCATAACATCACTTATCCACCCCTTTTCCCCTTCTTAGATGGTTAGTTCATCTTAATTCAGACCATTCTCACCTCTCATGTGCACTATTAAAATGGTCTCCTTATTGGTCGGCCTGCTTCAAGTCTTTACTCATTTCAAACCATCCTCCACATGACCACCAAAAGTGGTCATATCGCTTCCCTACTCAAATTTGAGAGGTTCCTTCTTGCCTTTAGGAAAAAATATAAACTCCTCTGTTTATTGAAAAAGATATTTATAACTTGGCTCCAAACTATCTTTTTAGCCTTATTACACCTTACTCATACCTTGCAACCTTCCCAGCACCCTGTGATCCAATCAAACTAGTCTTTCTGTTTCCCAGACATGGCATTCCATTTCCTGTCTCCATACTTTTGCAATGGCTGTGCCCCACACTTGCAATGTACTTCCTCCTCACCTCCACCTCTTAGAAGCCCTCTCTTCCTTCAAGAAGCATTCAAACACTGCTTTCTTTATGAAACCTTTTGATCTCCCCAACTGCTAATGCTTTCCCCTCCAAACTACCATGTGTATGATGTTTGTGTGCTGCCCATGTAAGATGTGTATGTCCACCTGGGTTGTCTAAATGCTACTTCCTAGGAGGCATGGAATTTTACTCAAATTTTACCTCATTCTACAAGGAAAATTAAAGTTCCTGCTTAGAGGGGAGCAAGAGAAAGGGCCACAAGACTGGCTACGTTGTTCTCTGAGAGAATGAGATTTATATCTATTCAAATGAGAATCATCTCTATTTGCTCCCCAGCACCCAAATATACTGGTCTAGGGGCATTTTGTTGTTGTTGTTGTTCCAAAGCAGCCAAGCTACCTGCTTCCCTGGTTGGTAGCTCACTAAATGTTTGTTACGCAAAAAACCCAAGACAAATATTGAAAAGCAAGTAAAGCCATTTGCCTAAGCAGATAGCAAAAAGAAATCAGAATAGTTCTACAGATTAGAATATACCAAACAATACACAGGAGTGAATGAACTATTTAGAGAGGAACAAGCTGAAATCTTACTCAATGGAGAGAGGTGGGAGAATTCCCGTTAAGTCTCTAGGGAGATACATTGGAAATCTACAACAGATTGAGGAGCTGCCTTCCTCTGTACCTTTGTAAGAGATTCTTTCTCTTTCTCCTCTCTGGAGTTAGTCTTAAAAAGAAATGGGAACTATATGTTTCTCTTTCTTAAAGCTAGAATGAAAGATGCTTTTCTTCTCCAGATCTGTATATATCTGCCCCCTTCATACAGGGTTAATTCTCTCCATTGATCCAGAATCACACCTAGCCAGTATCATGCAAAGTATCCCAGAGTTAACCTGGGTTTAATTTGTATTTATTCAATTCTTTACATTTTGTATATACATATATATATGTACTTGTCTTCCCTTGTAGAATGGAAGGTCTTTGAGAGTAGGGCTTGTTCCATTCTTTAGCACCTAGCATGGTTCCTGGCACAGAGTAAGCATGTAACAAATGATTATTGATTTTTTTTTTTTTTTTTTTTTAGGTAAACAGGGTTAAGTGACTTGTACAGGGTCTAAGTGTCTGATGGCAGATTTGAACTCAGGTCCTCCTGACTCCAGGGCTGGTTACAATATTTGCTGTACCACTTAGCTGCCCCATGATTATCAATTGTTGGTTAGCTGGCTTTTTATTTACTATTCTCCACTATCTCTGATGTGATTAATTACATATTAAAATAAGAAGAAATTATCTTTGCCCTGCCCCCCCCTCCAGTTCTCCTTTATGAAGTGCCTTTCTCTCTTAGTAACATTCTTTCCTTCTTTTCTCTCCTGAAGAGGAAAGGGAAAAAAAACCCAAGGCCATACTGCCAACCCTTTTCTCTTCCCCCCAGTTTCTGTCAGGGTCCCAGGAGAATGGGGCTGGCCTAGATATGCTTCAAATGTTCCCAAGAATATTGTTATTGCTCCTGCTCCTGCCCTTTCATCAGTATCCTCCTTCCTGTGTTCATCCTCCTGATAGGTTTTCCTTCTTTCTTGTTGTTCTATTTGTTCCTTGATCTTTTTTCCCCTCTTTCCTCTTTTCCCTTTCCTACTCTTTCCCTTCTGTCATCCTCTCTCTTTCTCTCTTCCTGTTTTCTTTCCTCTTCTCTCATGTAAGGGGGATTGTGGGCTAGATTTTCAGCATACCCTGGCTCTAGCATTAAGACTGGTCCTTTCTCTGCCCCTTAGGTCCACAGGATTTATGCACATTTAATCTTTTTAATATTTGGAACAGTTGGGGGTAGGGCATGGCATAAATAATGATTGTAAGAGGGATGGATACAGGAAGAAGTTTTAGTCTTGGATCTGACATTACTATTAAGCCAATTCTTCTCTCTGTACCTCAGTCTTCTCAGCTATAAAATAAAGATTGGGGAGCAGGTAGGTGGTACAGTCGATTGAGTATTGAGTTTGGAGCCAGGAAGAACTGAAGTCTGACCTCAGACACTTCCTAGACATGTGACCCTGGGCAAGTCAACCTCTGTCTGCCTCAGTTTCCTCAAATGTAAAGTGGGGATAATAGCATCTACCTTCCAGGGCTGTTGTGAGGAGCAAATGAAATAATATTTATAATATACACAGCACAATGCCTGGCACATAAAAACACTATATAGATGCTAGCTATCACCATTATTTTAGTCGGAGGACCCCTTTATACTCTTAAAAATTATTGAGAGGGGTGGCTAGGTGGTGCAGTGAGTAAGAGTGCCGACCCCGGAGTCAGGAGGACCCAGAATCGGTTCTGGCCTCAGACTTAACACCCACACAAAAATAACTGGTCGTGTAACCTTGAGCAAGTTACTTAATCCCAATTGCTTAAAAAAAATTATTGAGGACTCCAAAATCTTGTTTATGTGGGTTATGTCTATTGATATTTATCACATTAGAAATTAAAGTCTATTCCTACTATTATGAAAACAGTTTTGACCTCAAAGACTTCCTGTGCCCTCTTAGTCCCTTACCTCAATCAAGAGGGCGATCCTCTAGTTTCTCTGTCTACCTTTTTTTTTTTTGCCTTTTTGAAGGGGGAAAGCAGGGCAATTGGGGTTAAGTGAGTTGCCCAAGGTCACACGGCTAGTAAATGTTAAGTGTCTGAGGTCTGATTTGAACTCAGAGGTCCTCCTGACTCCAGGGCTGGTGCTCTATTCACTGCTTCTATCTTCTTAGGAGAGGATATAAGGAACTTGTAATATTAGGATCAGAAAATACTAGGAAGAAGGATGATGTAAAATGATTTATTGACTTTGAACTCCAGTATCCAAGCCCTGAACACCCATCTCCCCAGCTCTTCCCTAGATCTATCTCCTAGGCTAGTTCATTCCAGGATGAGAATCTTTTTGTAAAAATAATTTCCTTTTCTATTATGAATTTAACGACCACCGAACAAACACTCCCATTTCATTTTGAAATGAAGAGGGTTGAACCATGAACATATATACAATTTTTTTTTAAGTGTACAAAGACTTTAATGAGGGAGTGCCCAAACTGCCTGGCTTATGTTTCCTTTTTACCTTCTTTTTTCTTCTGCTTATTTTTGATTTTTTAATGTTCTTTTTCTTTCTTTCTTGGTCTTTTTTGGAGGGGGGAAGGCAGAATAATTGGGGTTAAGTGACTTTTCCAAGGTCCCACAGCTAGTAAGTGTTAAGTGTCTGAGTTTGGATTTGAACTCAGGTCCTCCTGACTCCAAGGCTCGTACTCTATTCACTGAGCCACCTAGCTGCCTCTCTTTTCTTTTTTTTTTTTGAAAATTTCTGTCGACTCACTGACTTGCCTTTCCCCAGACCCACCGCAAGCATCTGCTTATAACAAATAGAGTCAAGTGATACAAATCAACACGTTGGCCAGAAAAATCTGTCTCTTTCTGCACCTGCATCAAGTTTCCTCTAAGAGAAGGGAGGCACATCTCATAGTCTTCTGGAGTCATGATTGGTCACTGCGTGAATCAGAGTTCTAAAGCCCATCATAATTGTTTTCCTTTACACAGTTTCGGTCAGCTTGTAAACACTGGTAAGTTGCTCTTCTGGTTCTGAATAAGAATACTTTTTAAAGGCACCTGGAGAAGGGGAGAGATTCCCTCGACTGCCCCCAAGAAGAGCAAATGAGACCAGATTGAAGAATGGAGGTAGAAATGTGGGAAAATATTGGGGATGGGGTAAGGGGACACACAGTGTAAAGTAGAAAGAGCGGTGGCCTGGTTTCTAATCTTAGCTTTGTAGGACGATTTGCTTCCCTTCTCCGGACCCCAGTTTTCTCATCTGTAAAGCTGAGGGGGTGCTTCTGGCTGATCTTAAGCCTCTGCTTCACCATTCCCCTCTCGTGTATGAGAAGCAAACATGAACACATTCCAAGACCGAGCTCTGATCTACCTCCCTTATATTGAAACGGACATTTGGGGTGGAGTTGAAGAGGGGAGAAAGATTTATTTAGCAATCCTATCTGGAGAGCAGGACAGAGTGGGAGGCCTTTAACCTAGCTCACTCTCTCCCCTCCCCCAACCAATCCCTTTACCACTACCCCCCCCCTCCCCATTCCTGAACTAGTGAGTTTTAATTACTGGGATGAAGAATGCTAATGAGACCACTAAAGACCTTGGAAGGGTCTCTAATGGTGCTGAAGGGTTTCCTAAAGGCAGCTTAAAAGTCCCTGATAGGCAATGAAGGCTCCATTAGCATCGGGATTAATTACCAAGCAGACTCCCTCCTCTCCCCTCACCTCAGGTTTCTCAGCATGGGATAGCTCTGACTCTCTGGCTAACCCAGCAGGCAAGCAGGAGTGAGGGAGCAGACAGAATGACTAGTGTTAAAAGTAGGAATTCGGCTCCAAGGAATGGCAAAGCCAGGGGACAGAAACTAGGGGTCAGAAGAGGGCACGTATGAAACCTGTAGGCAGGGCTTCTTTTGCCTAGTAGATAAATAAGGGGATGGGAGGTTCTCCTTATTTAAAGAAAACAAAGAAGAGATGGGGAAGGAAAAGCCCAACTCAGATTTTCCCAGGCAGGGATACAGCTAGCCTAACCGGATACACTTAGGTTTTGGGGAAAATCACATGGGTGAAGTAGAGGAATCTGGGGGAAAATTGAAGGGAGGAAGCTGGGAGACAGAGCCTGGAAGAGGCTGTAGGGTGGAGGAAAGAAGGAAGGATTGGGGAGAGAAGGGAGGGATTTTGAGCTGAGATGGGGAGGACACAGGAAAGAGGACAGGCTGGAGAGGAGCTGTTTGGAGTTTAGGGGAGTACTGGAGGAAGAAGAGAGGGTGTTAGAGAATACTGGGGAGAGATAGGAAGAAATTGAGGGGGAGGAGAGGGGATGGCAGACTCTGGGGGAGATGGATGGGGGCCAGGGAACACTGGGAAAGTCTGAGAAAAAGTGAAGTGGGGAAGGGGCAACCACTGGGGAAAAAGGAAGGAGCTGGGGGAATTCTTTGGGGGGGAGGAAGAGGACCATTTCAGCAGACTGAACATAAAAGGAGTAGCATACAAATGATATGCAAAATATACAAGTCATTAATCATTAGCTTTGGGTCAACAGCTTGGGTCATTTTGATAATAAGTCAATAATAACTCTGCTCCTACTCTGCTGATTGGTCCTTTCAGGAGCAGAACTACTTCCCTCTCCTTTCTCCTGTACTTTTCCCCCTTCCCTTATCCCCACCCCATTTTTCCTTCCCCTCCCAGGTGACCCAACTCCCAGGATATGGTCAGACAGAGGTGCCATGGAAAGGAGAAGACCTAGTGTCCTCCCACCTCTATCAGCATTACACATAGAAGCATAGCCAACTTCTCCACCCAGCAAGCCAGCTGGTCACACCCCAAACTGGTTGGGCATCCTCCTACATGTCAGGTCACTTGGCAGAATGTCTGGGGACTCATTTAGCTAAGGGATGAAAATAAATCCTCACCCTCATTTTAAAAGCATCCAGTCCCACCCTTGACCTTGTGCTTGAACTTAGCACCAGACTTGGCCACAGAGGGCATACCCACGCACAACCTGGAAAACACCAATCAATTTTCCTGAACTGGAATTTTCCTAAGATTACCTGTTACTCCTCTCTTCCCTTCTCTTCCTCTTTCCTCCCCTTCTCTTCCCCTATTCCTCCCCTGGCCATTCCTCTTCCTTCCCTCCCCTCTCTTCCTTCCCTTCCCTTTCCTTCTGTCTTTTCTTCACCCTTATCTCAGCCTAGCCTCCACCCCACTTCCCATTCCATTTAAAAGCTCCTGGCCTTCCTGATAACCTCCTGATAATCCCTGGAAGAGAGTCACTATTACTCCTCTTCTTTGGCAAGGCTTTATTCATTTCCTTAGACTTACAATTCCATGGCTCAGACACCCCTAAGGAAGTTGATAATATTCCATGGACATTAAATATTCAGCCATAATTACACAAAACCCTAGAAACAGCTAAAGAAGAGTCAGTTTTCCCCACTGTTATTCAAAAGGATATTATTTGGCTCCATATCCCAGGAATACAAGTAGTCAGAGGTTTCCCCTTTCCATACTGCATCATCTCTACAGAAGAAGACTCTAGGGCCTTCTGGAAATGCCCCAGGATAGCACCCCACACCTGGGAAGTTCTTATATCTTTCCTGCTACAAGCTATGCACGAGCTGGTTTGGTTTTGAGACCCCAAGGAAGTCAAAGACAGAAAAAAGTCTCAAATCCTTATAGCAGTGCTTTTTATGGTGGCAAAGAACTGGAAACAGGTATATGCCCATCAGTGTGGGACTGGTTAAACAAATAGTTATGGTGTTATAAATTTAGTGTTAGTTTACTATTCCCCAATAAGAAATGAATATAATGTTGGAACAAATGGAAAAAAAACCACATTTATCAAGCCCTTACTATGTTAAAAAAAAAAGGCAATGGGGTTACAAATAGACAATGAGAGACAGTTCCCACCCTCAAGGAGCCCACATTCTAATGGGAGACACAACATATAAAGGAGGTCTCACAAATCAAATGGATAGATCTCATGGGTCCTTGGGATATAGCAGCAAAGCAGACAATAATGCCTCTTCTTTTATACCATTGATAAAATCATATGAATTTTTGATGATGAATCATTTGAGACTGCCAAGGACTGTGGCATTGAGGACTTTCTTTTTTGGGGTTTTTAAGTAGCTGTGGTTACTGAAGAGGCTTCAGACTCTACAGAAGTCACCTGAGCAAATCTGAGATGATGGCTATGGGGGCTGGGCTAGAAACAGGCCCATCAAGTCTGTGGAGTAGGGCATTATCATTTTTAGGGTTCTTGGGCTTATCTGCCCATCAGTGGCAACTGGTCGGTGATGGGTTTTGGTGGGGTTGAGGAAGGTTGGTGTTCCTTCTCAACAAGGATTGTTCCCTTCACTGATGACCAGAGGGTCTAGGCTACAAGCAAGATTAGTACTCCCAAGGCCCTTGAGCTCAGGTCTCTTGAGCTGTCTCTTCTGGGACCTGAAGGGAGGTAGTGGAGTTACTTTCTCTTGCCTGAGAGTTATGAGAAGAGTTCTATGAATTAATGTAAAGTCAAATAAGGAAGGTCAGGAAGAAAGGCAAAGGAGCTCTCTCTCTCTCTCTCTCTCTCTCTCTCTCTCTCTCTCTCTCTCACACACACACACACACACACACACACACACACACACACACACACACTGACCATAACAATGTAAATTGAAAAAACAATGACTAACAACAATTTTAACAATTCCGTATAAATATAATGAACTAACTTGACTGAAATAGAGGTATGAAAATACACCTCTCTCCCTTTTTTGAAGAGGTGGGGCTTATGGACATGGAATATTGGACTCTTGCCCTAGATATACGTATTAGTTTTGCTGAATTGTTTTTTCCTCCTTCCTTTTTTTTTTTAAATAAAAGATGGCTTTCTGAATGGGTGAGAGGACCTGGGAAATAAAGGTGATAAAAACACAGAAGACACCAATAAATATTAAGAACAGAAAAGAATAATGTTTGGGGTCCTAAAGTTTAGCATGAGCTGAGGGTGAAAAGGAAAGCTAAGGACAATTTTTTTAAAGGAAAAAATATGTGTCTAATAACTTAAAGTGACGACTTGGAAAGGCAACCCTCATGAGAATGCATAATTCTGGACTGGGAATTGTAAGAGCCTAGACCCCCATCTAAGTTCTAATGCTAACAAACTGCATGACCTTAGGCAAGTCATTTTTCCCTGAGATTTAGTTTCTTCCTCTACAAAATAAGAACAATATTCTCTGCCTTGCCCACCTCCCAGGGCTGCAATAAGAATCAGATGAGAAAACTAATGTGAAAATGCATTAGGAACTGTAAAGCATACTGTATAAATGTGGAGAATGAGTTGCCTACTTTGGTGTAAAACAAAACCCCCAAACAACTTGCTGTTTCTGGGTGCAGTGGATAAAGTGCTGGGCCTAGAGTCAAGAATGCCAAGTTCTATGAGTGGCTAGGTTGCACAGTGAATAGAGCACTGGCCCTGGAATCAGGAGGACCTGAGTTCAAATTGGCCTCAGACACTTAATAAAACACTAGCTGTGTGACCTTGGGCAAGTCACTTAACTCCAACTGCCCTCCAAAAAGCAAAGAAAAAGAATGCCAAGTTCTAAACCTGACCTCAGACACTTATTAGCAATGTTACCCTTGGCAAGTCACCTAAATCTCTGTCTGCCTCGGTTTCCTCAATTGTGCTGTTGTCCTGTCATTTAGTTGTGTCCAACTCTTCCTGACTCCATGGACCAAACTGTCCATGGGATTTTCTTGGCAAAGATAACGGGAGTAGTTTGTCATTTCCTTCTCCAGTGGTTTAAGGCAAACAGAGGTTAAGTGACTTGCCCAAGGTCACACAGCCAGTATGTGTCTGAGGTCAGATTTGAACTCCAGTCCTCCCAACTCCAGGTCCAGTACTCTATCCACTGAGCCATCTGGCTTTCCTTAGCTGTAAAATTGGGATTCTTATAACAGCATCTACCTCCCAGGGTTGTTGAAAGGATCACATGAGATAATATTTGTAAAGTAATTAGCACAGTGTCTGGCACATAGTAGGTTCTATATAAATGTTAGTTATTATTAATAGCCACTGCTAGCTCTCATGTTCTAGCATTTCCCAGATTTTCATCAAATGCTTCTCAGGCTCATGACTGACAAATAAAATAAAGGACAAGATAAGACAATATTTGTAAAGTGCTTTGTAAACCCTAAAGCACTATATGAATGCTAGTTATTATGGTGATTTTTCTATCATACTCCTGCCTACTGACACATCTTAGTCCAAGAAACCCGCCCACCTGAAGTTGCTGGGCTATGTTGCTGTTAGCCTCTTTTTCTTTTTCTTTTTCTTTTTCTTTTTTTTTAAGCAATTGGGGTTAAGTAACTTGCTCAAGGTTACACTGCTAGTCATTGTTTATGCATGGGTGCTCATTTTCTGAGGCCGGATCTGATCTCGGGTCATCCCAACTCCGAGGCCGGCGCTCTTACTCACTGCGCCACCTAGCCGCCCCTTTAGGGCAATTGGGGTTAAGTAACTTGCCCAAGGTCACACGGCTAGGTTTTTGTTTGTGTGTGCCTTAAGTGTCTGAGGTTGGATCCGAACTCAGGTCCTTCTGACTCCAGGGCCGGCGCTCTACTCACTGCACCACCTAGCCGCCCTCAGCCTCTTTTTCTACAAGAGCAGCTGAAGTCTCAGCAGGGAACCACACTTGTTGGCTATGGGAGTTTTGTAAATAGACTATTGGCACCTTTAGCTAGGTGGTGCCATGGGGCACAGAGTGCTGGGCCTGGAATCAGAAAGACTCATCTTCCTGAGTTCAAATCTGGCTTCAGAGCTTATTAGCTGTGTGACCCTAATAATAATAAGAATTAATTAATTTGTTATTATTAAGTAATAAGTGTATTACACTTCACCCTGTTTGCCTCAGTTTCCTCATCTGTAAAATGAACTAGAGAAGGAAATGGCAAAGCACTCTTGGCCTAGAAAACCCCAGATGGGGTCATGAAGAGTCAGACAGGACTGAACAACAAAATCACCACCTGGCCTTACTCAAACTCTATTCTTCCTCTTGCTTGCGGCTTCATTCTCCATTCCTTTGAGCCCCTCTCCCACTCCATGGCTGACTTGGCATCTTCCCCCCTGCCATTCTATTCCACTCCACCCCTCCTGCTAACTTTCTCCTATTTGACATTGCTATAATGGCTGGTAATCAGACTCCCACCCCAGACCAGCTCTGGGCCCTTCTCCAAGCATTGGAAAAGCATCTGCTTTCCCTATTGCCTTCTCAGGCCCAGACACTCACTTCAGATGACCTTCAGGCAGCAGTAGTATCCCCTTACAACACTCCCCTCCCCCTCAGGTCTTGTCCCTGCTTGAGGTGGGGGAGGCTGAGAGGAGATGGCTATTTCTGCTGCCCTGAGTGGGGATCAGGTGTACATGAGCTGAAGCCTGACCTCTCCCTGGGGCCCTCAGAATGGTAGAATTGGGTCTCCTGGAGCCCTTCTCCCCTCCCTTCCACCTCACATTAAAGGATCGCCCATTCCTCAAAGGGAGATCCCACTCCTCAACAGGATCCTGCTTGCATGAAGGTGGGGGGCATTAAAGAGATGACCTTTCCAGGACCCCATCAGCCCAAGGCTCTAGGACTCTGCCTAGTGAGGGAGGACAGTGACTGAGGCCAGTTGGTCATCAGTCAAGGAGAAGAGCCAGGCTGAGAGGGGGTGGACTTGTGGAGGAAGGAGGGGTGGTAACATGGAGGGGAAAGCCATCCCTTTCTCTTTTGTGGGTTCCAGGTCTCCTTCCATCAAGTGATTCAAGGCTTGCTGGGAATCGCTGCCACAGAGGAGTGATCAATGGTGAGAGAGGAGATGGATGGCTACAAACAAAGTGACAGAGGAGGATGTGGTTGTCTTTGGGATTTATGGCTCCTGAAAAAAAATCCTGGGGCTGGGGCTGGGAGTGGGGGTGGGGAAAATAGGGAAAGAATTTGGGGAAGACTAAGACAAAGAGGTCCCTACTAATTCCTCCTTCAAAAAATTAAACAAAAAACCTGGGGCTGGCCGAATTGGAGGGAATTGGGCATGGGACTATAGGCTAGAGAGATGGGGAACAGGATTTCTAGAGGGTAGGTTAAACTCCTGATCCTGGGGTTTATATAGTGAGATAATGAACAAACCTGGCAGCCAAATTGGAAAGCCTACTTTGGTACAATTATTATATAAAGTTCCTACCTCACTACAATTAATTTCATTATTGTTATTGATATATGCCATCATGAAGGCAAAGGTGATATTTATATGGCACTTTAAGATTCATACACACAAAAATCTTTACAATAGCCCTTTGAAGTACGTGCTACGGGTGTTCATATTTTAGAGATTAGGAAATTGAGGCTCTGGGAGATTGAGACTTGCATATAGCTAGTAAGGGTCAGAGGCAAGATTTAAATCCAGGCCTCCTGACTCTGATAGCACAAGGTTCTTATGAATGCACAATGTTGTCTCATGTTTCATATATTTGCATTATTCAGAAGAACGTTCTATAGCTTTATTCGATTCAATTAAATTCATTTATGAAATACACACTTATGTGTGTAAGACCCTGAACACCAGGCATGGGCAGGGGGAGTGAGGAAAACAGAGACAGAAAATAGTCCGTCCTCAAGAAGTTTAAATTTTACTTTATTATAGTCAACTGGGACCTGGTGAGGGAGAACAGTGATCTTATTACTGAGGCCTGTTGGTCATGTGTCAAGGAGAAGAGCCAGGCTGAGAGGGGGTGGACTTGTGGAGGAGAAGGCTATCCCTTTCTCTTTTGGGGGTTCCAGGTCTCCCTCTATCAAGTGATCCAAGTCTTGCTGGGAATCTCTACCACAGAGGAGTGATCAATGATGAGAACATGAAAATGATCCACAGTATGTTCCAAAAATCTCAACGCAGTTTTAAGCTATTAAATTATAAAGCCATACTGAGACTTTTGGGACACCCTATATTGTTGGGCAAAAGGAATGACTAGTGAGTTGGGGCAGCTAGGTGATGCAGTGGATAGAACTCTGGAGTCAGGAAGACTCATCTTCCTGAGTTCAAATATGGACTCAGATACTTATTAGCTATGTGACCCTGGGCAAATCACTTAACCCTGTTTGCCTCAGTTCCTCATCTGTAAAAATCATCTATAGAAAGAAATGGCAAACCACTTCAATATCTCTGTCCCCCCCCGCCAAAAAAAAACCATTTGGAGTTACAAAGAGTTGGACACAACTGAAAGAATGACTGAACAACAACAAAAGCAGGTTTGTGGAAGTGCCTAGACAAAAATCTACATCTCAGAAGTCTTTGGTTCTTGTCTGGTGTAGTGTTAATGGGATATAAGATCTTCCCTGTCCATTAATAAGCATCACATGGAGAGCATTAAGGAAAGCTTGCTTAGGGGAGGCTTTCTTTCACACCTTTTGTTAATTTCTAAGTAGGCACTGAGTCATGAGGGTTGTGATGCCCTCTGACTCTAAAAAGGGTATATATACTCTGAGGTTAGCATTTTGCTTTGGGGCTCACTCATTGGAAGAGTGTTCTTGTGATTTGACCAGATGAGACTCTGAGTAGCCATTAAGGAGCCCCTCCTCTCCTTTGAAAAACCCAGATGTTGGTGCTCCTCTTTCTGGTAACTATGTATGTATTGCCTTGGTGAGACAGTTAGATCTGTCTGTTGATCTGTGCTAATTTCTCAGACGGAAGCCCTGTCTGTTGATCTTTATTTCTCTGCTTGTATTTTCTCTTTCTATATATATTTTTTTGGTTTGGATTTCCTCTGAAGTTCAGGGTGCTGATTTTTCTCTTGAACTAATGAATGTAATTTAAAAAGATTGTTCCCAGAGGTGGCTAGGTGGCTCAGTGAATAGAGCGCTGGCCCTGAAGTCAGGAGGACCTGAGTTCAAATCTGGCCTCAGACACTTAACACACTTACTAGCTGTGTGACTTTGGGCAAGTCACTTAACCCAATTGCCCTCCCCGCCAAAAAAAAAGCAAAAAAAAGATTGTTCCCTAGAACAGATATCTTTCCTAGTAAAGCAGATCTGAGAACAGCCATCCTGGGTATGCCAGGGTGGTTGCTGCTGCATCTGGGTACTGTCGTTAACTCACTATATGTCTTCCTAAGTCTCAGTTTTCTCATCTATAAAATTACAAGTTTGAACTAGATGTTTTCTAAGGTCTTTTCTTGTTTTAATTTTCTATGGTACCATTACTAATTCCTTGAGAATAGGAATTGTTTCATTCTTTGTCTTTATATATCTAGTACCTACCATGGTGCCTGGCACATAGTAGGCACTCAATCCAGTGAAATTTGGTTAACTGTTTACTCCAAAAGCAATGCTTTTGGATATTGGGTCATATCTTTCAGAGCTATTTCAGAATAAGACAACTAACAAGAAGCTACTATGTGATAAGTACCATGGCAGGCACTGTATAAAGACAAAAGTGATATAGGCCCTGCCCTCAAGGAGCTTCATTCTTTCAGGGGGAGAAAACAAGTAGTTGATGACAAAGCTCAAGAAATCTTCATGGTAGTCATTTGGGGGTGATGGGTAGTTTATATCTGGGATCCCCCTGCTCAGTGAAGGAGAGTGAGCTTCTCTGTCCTGTCTAGACGGCATTGGTGGCTATGCAGATGGAACCATTCAATTCTTATCTCTCATTTTGGAAATGGTGGTGGCACTTTTGGATCCTTCCCCATCTTTCATACTTACTCAGTTACCAACCACTGAAATATCTCTCAAATTTGTCCCTTATTGATGCCCACTTGAACTATTCAATAGCCTCCTTAAAGGTCTTTCTAACTTCTATTTCTCCTCTCCAATACTGAAAGGGCTTATCTTCCTTTTCATTCACTCAGATTCAATGAAGACTTAATAAATATTTAAAGTAGAATATGCTCATAGTAGGGGAGATGCACATTCAGACACAGAGCCTGCTCTCATGGACATTTCAGTACAGGCGCAGAATGTGTCACAGAATGTGACACAAATATAACCCATGTGTCAGTTGGGCTTCCACTCGTGACAATTTTCCTAGGGATGATTTGGTGGGAAAAGTGTCTTACAGATTCTCTTTGGCTCTTGTCCCTACCCAGATTTTCCTTTGGGAGTATTGAAATCTGACTTATTTCTTTCACTTGGAAGGCTTTCTGCTTCCCTGCAAGCACCCAAGTTATCAAAGGATAAAATATATGATATGTGTTATTTTATCCAACAGAAGATAGAGAACGAATTCTTACTCAAACACATCAAGAATCAGGAAAACTCTCTTCTTCTTTCTGAAGGGTATCAAGCAATGTTCTGCTCTATTATGCCACAACTTTCCCTAGAACCTGTCTAATCCAGATGGCTTATCAATGAAGGGAAAGAACTAAGGCCTAAGGTATCAGTGCATGTGATTTATCACTGTGTGGATTCTTCCTTTCCTTTGGAACCATGGGCTTGGTGCAGCCTGCAGGTGACTCTCTAGGTCACAGGGAAGTCGGGCATCTCTTCCTCTTTCTCTACCTTTTTTCACTGAGGCTCAGTTTCCACATTAGCCCCTCTGTGCATTTGGGTCCTTGTAGAAGCCACTCTCTTGATCAGTGTTGTCAAACTCAAATAGGAATGGGGCCATTAACCCTGCATAAGGAGCCTTGCAGGCTACATATTGACTTAGAAAACTTTATGCTAACCTTTTCTATGTTTTATTGTATTTTTCCTTTTTTTGGAGGGGGAGAGGTAGGGCAATTGGGCTTAAGTGACTTGCCCAGGTTCACACAGCTAGTAAGTGTTAAGTGTCTGAGGGCAGATTTGAACTCTGGTCTCCAGGGCCAGTGCTCTATTCACTGCTCCACCTAGCTAGCCCTGTATTTTTATTTCTTTTGTTAAATATTTCTCAATTACATTTAATTTTGGCCTTGTGTTTGACACCTCTCCTCTGGATGTATCTGAAACTCATGTTCTCTTTATGTATCTGGATGTGTGTCTCTTTCTTTATGTATCACCATCTGTCTTTGAGTTTCTGTCAATGTCATCTTCTTTTAAAGGTCAGGCAGCTCAGGTATTTAAACTCTATTGTTCCTGAAGTAGCAGCCCAGCATCTTTACTGAGGCTTTCACTGCTGTGAACTTGACTCAATAGGGGCATGAAGACTCATACTGGGTCACTGTGGACCAGGACAAAGAATTTTGTTCAGGAGATGGAGGGGGTACAGTTTACCTGACTCTGCTTGGCTCCTGTTATAACGTTATTAATTTTTTCATATATATGTATATGTACATATATATAGTTTTCAATATTCACTTTTATAAGATTTTGAGATCCAAATTTTTTCTTGCTCCCTCCTCTCACCCCTCACCAAGACTTGCCTTGCCTTGCCAGCAATCTGATGTAGGCTGTACATGTACAATCATATTATAAATATTTCCACATTATTCATGTTATGAAAGAAAAATCAGAATAAAAGGGAAAAACCACAAGGAAGAAAAAACAATAAAAAAGTGAAAATAGTTTGCTTCCATATGCATTCAGACTCCATAGTTCTTTCTCTGGATGTAGATAGCATTTTCCATCATGAGCCTTTTGGAATTGTCTTAGATCATTATATTGCTGAGAAGAGATTAGTCTATCAAAGTTGATCATAGCACAATGTTGCTGTTACTGTGTACCATGTTCTCCTGGTTCTGCTCACTTCACTCAGCATCAGTTCATGTAAGTCT
The DNA here is from genome assembly GCA_011680675.1 of Gymnobelideus leadbeateri. Taxonomy (NCBI): domain Eukaryota; kingdom Metazoa; phylum Chordata; class Mammalia; order Diprotodontia; family Petauridae; genus Gymnobelideus; species Gymnobelideus leadbeateri. Next base: position 34,741 of record WOXC01002761.1, read on the forward strand.
TTCCAGGTTTTGCTGAAGTCCACCCGCTCCTCATTTCTTATAGCACAATAATATTCCATTGTATTCATATGCTGCAACTTGTTCAGCCATTCCCCAGTTGATGGGTATAACCTCAATTTCCAATTCTTGGCCACCACAAAAAGCTGCTATAACTTTAATACAAAATTATGCAGGAATAAGGACAGGACTTGTGATTTCATTGGTATAGGGAACTCCCAGAGGAGGGAACTCCCTCCACCAGTGCAGGTCAACACCTCACCTGCAGTTAGAACATTGAGAGATTGGATTACTTGCTCAGGGTAATGCAGCCACAATGTCAGAGACAGCATTTGAACTCAGGTTTTCTAGGATCCAAGGCTAGCTCTCTGCCCACTATAGATGACATGCTGCCTTTTAATAATATAAAATAATATATAAGTGAATTAGAGAGGTTACAAAGTAGTGCTTTTGGGAAGTTCAAGGGTAATAAGGATGTTAATGAGTAGGGTATCAGATCGTAGGAATTCTTGAACCCAAGGTAAATTCAGTTGGGGAAAGGAATAAGGAGACAATCCACTCAGTAGGGAAGATGGGTAAGTCCTGAGAAAGGGAAAGCACTGGGACAGGACTCTGACTGGGGTGGCCTGGGGCAGTTGAGGGAATGGATGTGGTTGTACTACATGGCCTATAGAGAACCATCCAGCTGGAGAATCACATGGGGAAAATGTTACTTCTGGTAATTGTGCCCTAGGGCAAAGCCCTAGTGAACTCCCCTAGTTTTAACTCTGGAATCAGGGAAGTCTTAATGGAGGAAGTAGAATTTGAATTAGTCTCTAAAATATGGCTAAGTCACTTTTTGCCTTAAAATCCTGCCAATTGGCTGCTAAGTAAAGTTAAGAGCCTAGTAATGACCTTTCCCTCCTCAGACTTGATATAGAGATTAGATTGTACCTCTCTGATTCCATTATCATCACTTTTTTTGTACTCTAGGTATTCATATATGGGTCATAGCCCATTATTACATGGACTGTGACCTCTAGTGCTTGGGACAAACTAAGTGCTTCATAAATGCTTTTTATTCAATAATAATAATAATAATAAAAACATTTGCATTGTGCTTTAAGGTTGGTGAAGTGCTTTCTTTATTATAATCCCTGGAAATTGGAAGTTCAATTATTAGTATTCCCTTTACAAACAAGGAAACTGAGGCTTTGAGAGGGTGACTTGCCCCATGGTCCCAGTGTTAGGAAGCAAGGCACTCAAAGTCTTCCCCACTTTGCCATGCTTTAAAGTTTGGACTGTGTCTTCCCCGTCACCTAGCACAGGGTTCTGTATAGGCTTCGCTCTTAATAAATGCTTGTTAAATGGAATTTAATTCAGCAAACATTTCTTAAGTTCTTTCTTTGTGCATATCACTGGGCATACAATGATCCCTTTTGTGGATGGAGAACTCTGTGAGGGTCTGTGACATGGAAGGAGCTCACACTGCTGGGTCAGCTTATCTCTTCCTGATTGGGTCTCAGGGGTGATGCTGAGGGGCTGATGAAAAATGAGAAATGAAAAAAGGGCTACAGCATTTCCAGATGAGGGACAGCTGCAGATGTGGGTGAAGGCAGGACCTCCTTTCTCTTCCCCTTTGTCAATTTACCATGTTCCTTCCCTCCTCTCTCCATTCCTGCCTTAGGACAGCATAGGAGGTAAGGCCATGGAGTAGAATGGTCAGGAGCTTAGGCCATTGCTCCCTGCCTAATACTGAGGGAAGGTACAGGCAGAGCAAACCCACAAACCTACACAAATACACCCTGATTTTACCATCACATTTGATCCCCATCCTCTACCCACAAGAGGGCCCTTTCTACAGCAAAGGGATTTGAAACACCCTAAGTCTGACATATCTTTCCTTTCTTGTCTATCTTTCTTCCTCGTCTCAACTCCTTATTCTCCTGCTCTTTCCCCTCCTCTTCCCTCCTTTCCCCCTCCTTTCCCCTGTTCCTTCCCTCTCCTTGCCCTCTTCCTCACCCCCTTCTTCCCTGGTTTCCCCCTCCACCTGCTCTCTTTCTTATCCCTCCTACCCTCCCCCTCCTCTATGATGTTCCTCTCCCCCCCTTCCTTGCCCTCTTCCTTTTCTACCCTCCTCTCCCCCTCTACTCTCCCTGGTGCCCTATCCATTCTTTTACTGTCCCCCAGGAAGCAGTAGACATAATCAGTGACTTCATTTTATTTTTTAAGAAAAAGGCACTTTAGGACTCTTATCAAAGAGTCCGAGACCCATTAAGAAACAAATTAAGTCTTTGTGGGAGCAGCCTGAGTGCAGATTCCTTGTGTGCAGAAGCCTCCTCACCAGCCCCCCTCTGCTTTATCCCCTCCACACTGGGTCACAGGGCTCCTCCTCTGTCACAATACCCCGTGCCACCCCAGGATTAAAGTGACTCTTGGTTGCTGTAGGGAAAATTAATCAGTCTTTGCTCTTTTGCCTAAAATAGGTCAGAGGGAGAGGAGAGGAAGGAGGGGAAAGCAGAGAAAGGGGGAGATAAAGAAGAGAAAGGGAGAGAAGGGTGGGGAGGAAAAGGAGGGAAGACATAAAAAGGAGAATGGGGGAAAAAGGGACAGGGAAAAGGACAGGGGAGGGAAGGGAATGAAAAGATGAAACAGAGGGTGAAAGGCAGAATGTGGAGAGGAAGAAGAAATAGAGAGCAGAAAGGGTAGAGGGGGAAAAGTATAAGGGAGAGAAGAGAGGAAGGGGAAGTAGGAGAGAAGATGAAGGGAGGAGATGAAGGGAGTCCTATGTGTGATTGGGGCAGGAATAATAACAAGCATTTATTTAGGGATGCCCTTTACCTATATAATCTCATTTGATTGTCACAACAACCCTGAGAGGTAGGTGCTATTATTATTCCCAATTTATTGATAAGGAAACTGAGGCACAGAGAGATTGTGACTTGTCCAGTCACATAGCTAGTATCTGAGGCAGGATTTGAGCTCAAGTCTTCTTGAATCCAAGTCAAGCACTCTATTAAATGCATAAGCAAAATACATAGGAATAAAAAGGAAGTTACATTGAAATAGTTATTAAAGTATTAAAAAAGAAAAATCTATGGACTTCATATTCAGAACCCTTAGAATTGTCAAGGGAATCAGTTAATTGGGAGGGAAGGTACCTGGTTTGTTAGCTGACAAGTCAGCAGAGATTAGTTTATTTAATCCACTCATTAGCACCCAGAGTTACCTGCTCAGAGCAGAGCCTCAGGCCATAGGAATCTAGAAAGAAGAAAAGCTTTGGAGTTCAATGACTCTCTAAAGTAGGAGACCTTGGATGCCCGAGGAGGAGAGAGAATCTCTGACAGGAAAGGAGGAAGTAGGGCCCTCTAAGCAAATTGCAACTTCACAGTTTAAGTCAGTGGACCTAAATTAGAAAGACCGGAGTTCAAATCCAGCCTCAACAACCTACCAGCTGCATGATCCAGGGCAGGTTACAACCTCTACCTGCCTCAGTTTCTTCATCTGCAAAATGGAGGTAATAAATACTTTCCAAGGTTGCTGTAAAGAGAAAATGAGCTCAAATTTGTAAACTTTAAAGTGTTACAACAATCCTAATTATTGTCAGTTATTTTGGGGGCATCTACGTAGTACAGAGGATAGAGCACTAGGAATGGAGTCAGGAAAATCTGAGTTTAAATCTGGACTCAGACACTGTGTGACACCGGGTAAGTCATTTAACCCTGTTTGCCTCAGTTTCCTTCCCTGTAAAATGAACTGCAGAAGTAAATGGCAAAACCACTCCAGTATCTTTGCCAAGAATATCCCAAATGGGGCCACAAAGAGTTGGATACGACTGAGCAATGACATTGTTTTTGCTGGAGACTGATCTAATGAACTATGCACTTAAATGCACTTAAATCTGGAAACACCCACACCCAGTGACCTGAGCAGACCTCTATGCCCATGCTGATTATCTCTCTCTTCTAGTCAGCTGTATCAGCTTAGTCTCTTCCCACATGTCCTCCATTCTCCATAAGCAATGCAAGTCATAGAACACTGTCATTCATTCCTATCCCTTCTCCCATTAACTGTGAGATGCTCTTCCCAGCACCATGGATAGCGACAGGAGGAGGCAAGTTGTCAAGGATCTAAGGCAGTCATTTAAAGAAAGAAGTGGTTAAGAATGGACATAGAGAAGAAAAGAAACTGTGACAGAAAGAGAGAAATTTGCTGTATGTATCCATTGAAATAGAGAAAGAAGAAAGATAAGAGAGGCTCACAGTCACGTACTGAGCAAATCAACAAGCCAAGTGCTGTGCTAGTCAACGAGGATACAAAACAAAACAAAAAGTAGCAAAACCATTCCTTGCCTTCGTGGAGGTTACATTCTGTAGAGGTGGAGGGAAGGAGGAACATGTACATTTAATAAGTAAACACAAAATATTGAAAAGTAAATGAAAGAAATTAGTAGAGGAGGCATTAGGAGCTGGGGGAATCAGCTTGAGCTGATCTTTGGAGTTAAGGAGATTCTAAAAGAAAGGAGTGCATTCTAGGCTGGGTTGGAGGGGACCTTATTTACAAAGTCACAGATACGGGAGATGGAATGCTAGGGAGAGAAATAATGGGCAAGCCAGTTTGGACTGCTGGAGCCACATTGTGAAGGGCTTAAAATGGCAAAAGAGTTTGTATTTTATCCTAGAGGCAAGAGGAAGCCACTGTTGATTCATGAGCAGGAGAGTGGCATAGTCAGACCATGGGATTGTCACATGGAGGGTTGTTTGAAGAATGGATAATTTGGAGGGAAGACATGAGATAGTGGATCAGTAACTTAAGGGTATCTCCTCATTCTCCCCATTACCAGGAGCTGTCTTTGAGTGTAGAGACCTGGATATTTCTTATTCTGACCTGAATTCTCTGAGCCCATGGGTCTTTCTCCACCTGCGAAGATCCTGAGGGCAGTATGTTAAGTTTACCCTTGTTGTTCTTGAGTTGTTTCAGTCATGACTGACTTTTTGGGATCCCATTTAGAGTTTTCCTGGCAAAGATACTGGAGTGGTTTGCCATTTCCTTTTCCTGCTGATTTGACAGATGAGGAGACTGATGCAAAAAGGTGAAATGACTTGTCCAGGATCACAGCTAGTGAGTGTCTGAGGCTAGATTTGAACTCATGTCTTCCTCACTCCAGGCCTGGTGGTCTGTTGACTATGTCACCTATGCAGCATCCTATATAGCACCTTGTCCAACCCCAGGCACAGAGATAATTAGTGGTGAGGAGGGCTGGGAGGGGAGAGAGGTGGAATGGATAGAGCATGGGGGATGAGGAATGAAAAGAAGGTAGGGTTTTTTCTCTTTCAGAACAAGGTCACTGAAGGCCAAGGCAGGGAGTCCAAAGGCCTGGGTTCTAGGCCTTGCTCCATATATGATTTACTGCGTGACTTTTTTTTTGGAGGGCAATTGGGGTTAAGTAACTTGCCCAAGGTCACACGGCTAGGTTTTTTTGTTTGGGTGTGTGTTAAGTGTCTGAGGCCAGATCCGAACTCAGGTCCTTCTGACTCCAGGGCCGACGCTCTACTCACTGCGCCACCTAGCTGCCCCCGCTGTGTGACTTTAAGAAAAACATTTCCCTCTGGGCCACTATTTTGTTCTTTGTTTTTTCCATTCTGGACACTGAGAACAAATATGCCAGGATAACAAGGATCAATGTGCTGTTCCCTGAGGTCACAGAGGGAGATTTACTTAGGACATCAGTCTCCTTTCAGTGTCTAAACCCCTTCACTGCCCATCTCTCTTTAATCTGTTTTCCTTCTCGGTCACTGCCTTCCTTTTCCTCTCCTCTGTCCCTATTCTGTTTCATCTCCTTCCCTGTCCCTCCTCCCTCTTTTTTCAAACTAGGGGAAATTATAGAGGTTGTTGAGGCATTGTTGAACTAGCACTTTTATTGGATCATTTCCAACCCAAGTGCCTCTGATTCTTTCCTTTTCTTGGATAGAGGTAGCTATGTGGTACAGTAGATGGAGCTGGGCCTAGAATCAGAAAGTTTGTTGTTATTCAGTCATGTCTGACTCTTTGTGATTCCATTTGGGGTTTTCTTGGCAAAAATCCTGGAGGGCTTTGCCATTTCCTTCTCCAGCTGATTTGCCAGATAAGGAAACTGAGGCAAACAGGGTGAAGTGACTTGCCCAGGGTCACACATCTAATGAGTGTTTAAAACCAGATTTGAATCTTCCTGATTCCAGGCCCAGCACTCTATCCACTATGATACCTAACTCAGACAGACCAGAGTCAAAGTATGGCCTCAGACACATATTGGTTATGTGACCCTAGGTGAGTCATTTTACCTCTGTCTGCCTCAGTCTTCTCATTTAAAAAAAATGGGGATAATAGCAGCACCTACCTTCCAGGCTTGTTTCAAGGATCAAATGAGATCATATTTATAAAGTACTCTGCAAACCTCAAAACATTGTAATTGTCAGCTATTATAATTATTGTCCCATGTTTTTCCTTGTCTCTTCTCTCCAAAATTTTATTTTTTATAATTCTGTACTTAAGCACCAAAAAAATAGCATTTCCATACACATGACAGAACATAAAGACAAGTTCTTTTTTTCTTTTAAATTTATTTATTTTTAATTTACAACATTCAATTCCACAAGCTTTTAAGTTCCAAATTTTCCGATATAGGTTCTATGTGGCACAATGAATAGAGCACCAGCCCCAGTAGTCAGGAGGACTTGAGTTCAAATCCAGCCTTAGACACTTGACACACTTACTAGCCATGTGACCTTGGGCAAGTCGCTTAACTCCAATTGCCCTCCAAAAAAGCAAAACAAACAAGCAAACAAATAAAACCTGATATAGGTTCTACATATACCTTCACATTTAACATATATTCACAATAGTCAAGTTGTAAAGAAGAATTATAATCAATGGAATGAACCACAAGAAAGAAAAAACAGAACAAAACAAAAAAACCAAGACAATTCTTTATGAAGCCATCAATCTCCATTTCCCATTGCTTTTAAAATATATATATGAATATAGGGCAGCTATGTGGCACAGTGGATAGAGCACTGGCCCTGGAGTCAAGAGGCTCTGAGTTCAAACCTCACCTCAGATACTCACCAGAAGTATGACCCTGGGCAAGTCACTTAACTCTGATGGCTAGGTGTATACACATAAAAAATGAATTCTCTGTATTGTTTTCAAAATTGTCTGTGCTTATGTCTTAATTTTATTCTCTTCTGTGTACTTCAAAAAATGTTCCAATGGATAGTTTTTAATTGCAACCCTCCCTTTTTGCATTTTTTTTGGAGGGCAGTTGGGGTTAAGTGACTTGCCCAAGGTCACATGGCTAGATTTTTGCTTGTGTGTGTTAAGTGTCTGAGGCCCGATCCAAACTCAGGTCCTTCTGACTCCAGGGCCGACGCTCTACTCACTGTGCCACCTAGCTGCCCCCCCTCCCTTTTTTCTGACACTTCCTCCAGTTAACCAAGAGCAAGAAAGGGTGGAAACATTCTTATAAGGATAGTCAAGCAAAATGAATCTACACAGTGATCATGGATGTCTCTGCACCTGTGCCCATCACCTCTGTGCCAGGAGATGGCTAACATTCTTCATCACAGGCCCTCTGGAACTTGTTGCTTCTCTTTTGCTCCAGCCCTCCTCTCTTTCCCTGTCTTCCCTCTAGCCCCCATGTCTCCCCCAATCTCTGTCTCCACTATGTGATTCTGGAATGAAGTCCTCACCTGCCAAACAGAGCTGGGCATCAAGCTGCTGGTCCTGCCAAGAGCCCCAAGCTGTCAGGCTTCACTGCCTTCTCCTCCGGCAGTGCTCGCTGTAATTAATTAATCACTCCATCCCAGGAGCTGGAGCAGTAGTGGTGTCTCATGGTGGAGCTAAATTGGGAAGCAGAATTCCTTAAACTGAGTTAGGCCTAAGGAGGTGGGAAGTTTCTGGGGATGGGGGTGTGGAGCTGGTGACTGGGGCAGCTGACTCCTCAGAAAGCAGGAGGACAGGCTGACGAATGGAGGGAAGGCAATGGCGTATGTATAAGAAGGAACTTGCATCTTCAGGGACAGATGTATGTTGCACATATGTAAGCAGAAAGGTTTCTGGTCTGTGGATCATAGATTTAGAATGGACCTTAGAGGCCATTGAATTGAACTATTTCTTTTTTTACAGATAAAGAAACTGAGGCACAGAGAAGTTAAGTGACTTACCTAGTGTCACACAGGTCATGTCAAAGGCAGGATCTGAACTAGATCCTGGTTACTCTAAGTCTAGAGCTCCTATCCACATAGATTAGCACCATGCTGCTTCTCTGTAGCCGGTTAGAACTCTAGATTAAATCCATCCATTTCCCAGAGGATATACTGAAGGGGGAAAGACTTCCCAGTCATATCACAGCCAGCTCTCCATCACTGTAGGCATCTCTTTTCCCATGACCCACAGGCCCCTTAGGAGAAGGAGTGGCCTGAGCCCCCTAGTACTTTGCCCTTTGATCTAGCTTCCTTGGGGGCTGGGGAGGGGGCCATGTAATCTGAGAGGTAGTGATCTGAGTATTCTTTTTTTTTTTTTGGAGGGCAATTGGGGTTAAGTAACTTGCTCAAGGTCACATGGCTAGGTTGTTTTTTTTTGTGTGTGTGTGTGCATTAAGTGTCTGAGGCCGGATCCGAACTCAGGTCCTTCTGACTCCAGGGCCGACACTCTACTCACTGCACCACCTAGCCGCCCTGATCTGAGTATTCTTGATTTGGCCTTTAGGGTAGGGGTGATGGGTGTGTGTGTGTGCCACATGTGCATGTGTGTGTGTGCATGTGTGTGCATGTCTCTGTGCGCGCATGTGTGTGTGTGTGTGTGCATGTGTGCATGTGTGTGTGTGTGTGTGTGTGTGTGTGTGCTTGTGTGTACAATCATCAGCCCTGGTGCCTCTGAGGATTCATTAAGTGACTGGATCCTGGCCCCCAGGCTTTCCTCATGCCCTGGCCTGGCAGCCTGCTCACAGCCTCAGAGCTCTCAGTAATGAGTCTGCTGCATAGCTGGACAGAGACTTATGGCTTATGGTTGCTCAGCCACCTCCTCCCGCTTGTCCTCCATGGTTATTTATCACATTTGTCCCAGCTCAGCGGCAGAACCATCGCTTACACAGCTCGGAGCAGGGAAGGCAATAAAGCTGGTTGGACAGGCGGCCCTGAGCCCTGTCACCTTCTTTGAGGAGCCAGAAAGAAGTAGCAAACCTTGTAGTGGGGGTGGGGGGTTGGTGGGGCTAGGGCTGGGATTGGGCAGCAAAATTACCACCAGCAGCCAGGAGGCAGATCTCAGAAAGACTCATAGTGGACAGTGGTTGCTATCCACACCCTTTCCTAGGTTCCTTCCAGCTCTGATGTCCTATTATTTCTTTATTATCTTTTTCTTTTTTGGAGTGGGGAAGGTAGGGCAGTTGGGGTTAAATGAGTTGCCCAAGGTCACATGGCTAAAAAAGTGTTAAGTGTCTGAGGCTGGATTTGAACTCAAGTCCTTCTGACTCCAGGGCCAGTGCTCTATTCACTGCACTAACTAGCCACCCCTGTCCTATTATTTTCATGCCACACAATGTCCTGGAAATAGAGAGAACGCTGGTCTTGGAGCCAGATCTGAGTTTGAGCTGACACTTTGAAATTGACTCACTGCACAATCCTGGCCAGATTGCTAACTTTTCTGTGTCTCATCTGTAAAATGAGTCTGATAATACTTGCCTGATCTCTCTCGTAGAGTTGTGACAAAGAGCTTTATAAATCTTAAAGCGGTATAGACTTGTGAGTTACTTTTAATAAGTGTAGCCACTATTACTTGTTTTGTTTTGGCCTTGTGGTTTCATTGAGGTAGGATGGAGGTGTTGAATCTTCCTCTTCCACTTTATAGTCCCAGTGAATCTCCTTGGGGCACCATGAGGTAGAGAGGTATTGATGAGGGTCATACAGTCCATATGTGTTAGAGGTGCTGGAACCAGCTTATCTACCCCTCTACCCATACTGCTAGTATGTGTGTCAAGTGTCTGAGGCAGGATTTGAACTCAAGTCTTCCTGACTCCAGGGCTGGTGCTCTATTCACTGCACCACCTAGCTGCCCCAATAAGTCACCTTTCTAAAGTGTTTTAAGGTTTGGTTTCTCAAACACTTTCCTCCCAACAATTCTTGAAGAAAAGAATAAAATTTGTTAATTCCATTTTATAGCTGGAGAAACTGAGGCTTAGAGAGGTTACTTGTACACAGGCATATAATAATTATGAGTCTATGGCCAAGATACTGGATGTCTTAGGAAGCGCTGGTACCCAAGTCCAGACAGATCTCCCTATCCTTAGCCCAGAGCTCTTTCTTTTGTTGTTGTTCAGTGTTTTTTTAGTTATGTACAACTCTTTGTGATCCCATTTGGGGTTTTCTTGGCAAAGATACTGGAGTTGTTTGCCATTTCTTTCTCCAGCTCATTTTACAGGTGAGGAAACTGAGGCAAACAGGGTGAAGTGACTTGCCCAGGATCACACAGCTAGTCTGAGGCCAGATTTTAACTCAGTGGAACCTCAGCCTCAGTGGAACCTCCATGTGATGGACAATGGAGACAAATACAGGATGGCATAGCCAATTAGAATTTGCAGAGTGTTTATTCACTGCCCCGGATCTGTCTCCCAGGTAAAAACCAAAGGAAGGCAGCCCCTGACCACAGGCTCAGCACTCTATGCACTCCTCCACCTTCTGTTCCATAAACTCTTTCTACCATACTGTAAGTGACATATTTAGATATCTGTGAGTAGTGTCTCAACAATTATGGGTTGCTTCATTACACTGTGGTTACTTTCTACTGCTAATGACCAGGAGATCCAGGTTTTTTTCCCAAACACCTTGGCCTTGGAATCTTAGCTTTCCCCCTTCCTACTCCTCTTTGGTGCCTCTGCTAGGTCTGAGGGCTAGACCACAAAATCTAGTCTATTGTGAAAGGTGAAGACAATGGGATTGAGAGCTGGCATGGCCTTCAGAGATCTGGTAGTTCAATCCCCTCCTTTCACAGATGGGTAAACCAAGGCCTGGAAAGGGTAAATGACCTGCTTAAGTCATGCAAGCAATAAGCAATGCTGAGATTCAAACCCAGATCTTCTCTTCAAATCCAGCATCGTCCCCAACTTTCTTTTTTAATTTTTTTTTTTTTTTTTTTTTGCTTTTTGGAAGGAGGAAGGCAAGGCGATTGGGGTTAAGTGACTTGCCCAAGGTCACATGGCTAGTTTTTGTGTTAAGTGTCTGAGGCCAGATTTGAACTTATGTTCTCCTGACTCCAGGGCTGGTGCTCTATTCACTGTGCTGCTCAGCTGCTACCAGTTCCCAACTTTCAAACTCATGACATGTAAATGACATTCTTGAAAACACTACTCCTTGTCTTACCATGTTCCACCATCAAGGCTTGAAACTTAGGTGTCATCTTTGAATACTCACTCTCCCTCACCTCTCTCCTATCCAATATATTGTCAAGTCCTGTTGACTTTACCTTCAGAATATTCCTCATAGGAGCATCTAGGTGGCACGATGGAAAGAGCATCAGCTGTGGAGTCAGGAGGACCTGATTTCAAATTGGTCCTCAGACACTTACTAACTATGTGACCCTGGAAAAGTCACTTAACTCTGATTGCCTCTAAGGAGCAACCAAACAAACAAAAAACCCCAACAACCTCCTTCATATATGTTCCTCGTCTGTTCCCTGACTGCTACCACTCTGGTTCAGGCTATCATCATCTACACCTGGACTGTTATAAAAGCCTATTGATTGTTCTCCCTACATTGTCTCTCTCCTTTCCAGTCCATCCTCTGCTCAGTTGTCAACCTAATCTTTCTAAAGCATAGGTCTGACCATGTCACCTCCCCTCTTCAATAAACTCCAATGGTTCCCCATCACTTCCCTAATCAAATACAAACTCTTCTGTTTAGTGTTCTAAGTCCTTCATGTTCTGACTCCCTCTTATCTTTCCAGTCTTTTTATACCTTACTCACCCCTCTGTACTCTGCGATTCAGTGGCACTGATCTAATTGTTCCTCATACAGACACTGTTTCCTGACTCTGGACATCTTCACTGACTGTCTCCCATTTCTGGATTTCTCTCCCTTTTCATCTTTGCCTCTTGGCTTTCCTTCAAGTCCCACCTAACCACCCCCTTCTACAAGAAATCTTTCTGGATCACCCTTAATGCTAGAGCTTTCCTTTATTGATCATCTCCAGTTTATCCTGCATACAGCTTGCTTGTACATAGTTTGAATGTTTTCTCTGTTATACTCCCTGAGATCAGGAATTGTTCTGTGCATGTGTGTGTACTTTTCTTTGAATCCTTATCACTTATCACTTATCACTTAGCATATAGGTAGAGAGGTATTGATTAAGGTCATACAGTCCATATGTGTTAGAGGTGCTGGAACCAGCTTATCTACCCCTCTAGAATAGAATATGAGATGACATAATATAATAGAATATGAGATGACATAATATGATATATCATAACATAACAGAATACAATATAATATAACATAATATAATATAGCATAGCAACATATGCAAATTGACTGACCACCAGAGTACCACCCTTCTCCCAACACAGGAGACAATATGGATTAAGAGGTTTTTGTAGAATCTGTAGGTTCAGGAGAAAAAGAAGAAAAAGGATTGTAAGAGCTGATAACACCAGGAAGGAGCTGACTCAGGGACCAGAATTCTAGAGTGGCATAAATTGCTTATGTGTTATTGGCTTCTCGGCCCTAAAACATCTTTCCCTTACATTGCCTGAATTTCCACCAATTAGAGATTTATTTGGTGTTAAAACACTTCCTTTAAAATAAAATCCACCCTGCCGCACTCCTCAAAGTAAGGGGTGCTATCATTCATTCAACAAACATTTGTTAACATCTACTATGTGCAAAGTATAGGGAAGACACAAAGCGAAGGGAGGCTTGGCTCCTACTTTCAAAGCACTTATGATTTATAATGGTTGATGGGACATAGACAAATAAACCAGCTGAGGGAGAAATCACTACCAACTGTAGGAATCAGGGAAGGCTTGACTAAGGAGGTGTCATAACAAAAAAAACATTGGATCTGAAGTCAGAAGAACAAGGGTCTAATCTAGAACTGGGGTCTAATCTATGTGAACGTGGGGAATTCACATCTGCAAAATGAATGAGCTAGACTAAATCTCCAAGGTGCCTTCTACCTTTGGATCCTATGAGGTTGCATTTGGGCTTTATTATGTTAAGGAGAGATGGTGATATAGGACATTACAGGAGTAGGGCTCAGCATAAGCAAAGGTAAGGGGGTGGGAGAATAGATTTTTGGGGCGGGGAGCTTATAATAGTATAAGGGTACCTGGAGGTTAGGAAAAGGAGACAGTGGGAGATACATCAGGAGAGAGGCAAAGAAAGAATAGTGTGAGAAGAATGAAATCAGATTTCCACCTGCTTTAATTTTGCCCAGGGCTGGCGCTGCATCTCCCCTGCCCTTGGTCCCCGAACTCTCAACTCCTGGGACATAATTCAGGTCGCTGCTGTTAGCATCATAGTTTAGCTGCATCATAGATTTTTTTAGTGGATTCATTCATTCATTCATAAAATATTTACTAAGTGCTTACCATCTGCAAGTCCTAGGAGAAATACCAAGTTCAGAGAAGACACTTCCTCATTCCCCCACAGTCTTACTCCTATCCCTTCCATTATGCAGAAGCCTCTATTTCTGAGGTCACTGCTGCCTGTGATCCTGTTTACCTCCCCCCTCCTGGATCCTTCTCCCTTGACCTCTCCCTTCTGGTTCTCCTTCCTCTTTGTTCTTTTTCAGTTCCTTTTGGTGGGTCATTCCTTCATCCAACAAACTCACCAAGCAACTACTGTATGGAGAGCCAGGCCGGGGCACTGAGGGAGAATTGTTTAGATAAGACAAGGGCCCTGATGGCCCTGGAGAGGGCAAGAAAAGTACCTTTTGATTTCTGGGGGGAGGGAGTGAAAAAGCTCATTACCAATTGGGGAATCAAGAAAATTTTCACAGGGAACAGCAAGGTGGAACAGTGGATAGAGCACCAGCCCTGGAGTTGGGAGGACCTGAGTTCAAATTCAGCCTCAGACATTTACCAGCTGTGTGACCTTGGGCAAGTTACTTAATGTCCAATACCTCTAAAAGAAAATAAAATCTTAATGGTGGCGGTAGCGTTTTTGTTCACTTTGAGTGTTGGGCCTGCAATTAGGAAGACCTGAGTTCAAATCTAGTTCCAGATAATTACTGGTTGTGTAGCCCTGGGTAAGTCATTTAACTTGTCTTTGCCTCGGTTTCCAATAAGATCTCTGGCCAAGGATTGTTGTGAGGCTGAAATGAGACACTATTTGGAAAGAATACTTAGCACAGTGCTTGGCAAATAGTAGGTACTATATAAATGCTGGCTGTTATTACTATTATTATTTTTTTAGGGGAAAGCAGGAGCTGAGCCAACAGAGGCTCAGTTGGGAGAAGGGTGCATTGTAAGCAGAGGTGGATTAGCACAGGGTTTATCTGAGTTATAGGAGCTAGCTCTGCTTTCACAACATAACTAATGTGGAAATATGTTTAACACGGTTATACACATATAACATATATCCGATTGCTTGCTGTCTTGTGGAGGGGGGAGAGGAGGGAGCAAGGGAGGGGGGAAGAGATGGAAGGAGAAAAATTTAGAACTCAAAATCTTCAAAATAAATATTGAAAGCTATCTTTACATGTAATTGGAAAAAATAAAATATTATTAAGGAAGAAGAAGAAGAAGTAGAAGAAGAAGAAGCAGCAGCAGGAGGAGGAGGAGGAACTAGCCCTGTTTGTCTAGAATATGGAGAGTGGTGTGAGAACCAATTTGTGAATGGTGACATGCCCTGATCTTTTCAGAAGGATATGGGCTAGTCTTGGAACCTAATGACCATTTAGAATATTGCTTCTATGGAAAGACAACATTTGGGGGGGCTCAATCCATTGGTCATTCGGGGACTGCTTAAACTAGAAAGGTAATTATAAGTTTAGTCTTTTTATTTTATTGTTCTTCCTGACTCCAAGGCTGGTGCTCTATTCACCACACCACCTAGCCGCCCTTATTTTATTGTTTATTGTTTATTGTGTTTTGTTATTTTATTATTTATTTATTTATTTTTGTTAATTAATAGTGCTTGATAGAGGAAGTTAGGTGCCACAGGAGTGGGCTCCAGGAATAGGGCTCAGCACAAGCAAAGGTAATTCTTTATTATTCTTGTTATTTCACAGGTTCACATTATATTCAGATTTTAAAATGACTGTTAAGGTTTTCTACTTTGTAGATCATCCTTATTTCCAGCTATAATCCAAACATGGGTTCTTCTTGGAAGTCCTACTTTTAGAGCATCACAGGTCTGGAAGGTTCCCTAGAGGTCACCTAGTGCAAACCCCTCATTTTGCAGATGAGGAGGCTGAGATACAGAGAGGTTGAGTGACTTACCCAAAGTCATACTGGTAGTAAGTGCCAAAAAAGGGATTTGAACTCAGGTCCTCTGATTCTAGTGCCAGTATACTCTCTCCATTGTACCCTTGCTACCTTGGTTCTCTATTAACACTGATTTCTTTTAAGATCCCTAGGAATCTAAGCTCCCTAAGTCAGAAACTTTCCTATCTTTTGTCTACAGAATTTCCCTTAACCAGCATTCCCCCTTCATGGGTTCACTCATAACCTAGGACTCCCAAAGAAGCTTCTCACTCAGCTCACTTTCTGACCCAGCTTTCCTAATAGCCCCTCAAATTTCTCTCCACCTCTGACTCTCTCAGTCACCATCCACCTGCAAGAGAGAGGCCAGGTCTTCATTTACGGGTCTTATTGTTTTCTCAGTACAATTATGAGTGTAAATATTGCCATATAAAAAACTCAATTACATTTTGATTACTCTTGCTCAGCCTAGATCAAGGTTACTTTCAAGCCGCATCTTTTTTCTTCTGCAGGATTTGAGAAGAGTACAGCTTTTCTGAGGAAAGGCTGCCTACCTCTACTGCCCCCAAAACTGCTCCCAGGGATGACTGAGCCAGAGACAGAACCTAATTAATAGAACTGGGGAGAGGTGGAGTTGGAAGGAACCTAGAAGTCTCTTGGTGCTACCCGGTTCTAGAATCTGTTCATAGGACCACAGATCTAGAAGGGACCTCAGAGGTTACTTAATCTAACTCTTTCATTTTACAGATGAGGAAACCAAGGCTCAAGGACTATAAGTGACTTGACCAAATCATTGACAGGAAGGAAACATCAGAGGCCAACTTTCTTTCTCGAGACGATTCCTTTTTCTCTTCAACCCCATTCCCTTCATCTTTAGGCTATTACTTCCCCAAGGGCATTTTCTCTCATTCACAGCCACCACTTAAATCATTTGCTCCTATTCCTCAGGAGACATAAGGCAATTGGCCATCCTGACATTTCTTCCAGCCCAGGGTTACTCATGAGGAATATGGGTATGGTATAGAAGATAGAATGTTGGACTTCCCATCAGGGAGATGGGTTTGAATTCTGCCTCTGATATTTACTAGTATATGACCATGAGCAATCAGTTAACAAACATTTATCATAAACATGATGATAATGATGCTAGCTAGCATTTATGCAGCACTAAAGGTTTGCAAAGTGCTTTACAAATATTATCTCATTTTATCCTCACAGTCACCCTGGGAGGTAGGTGTTACTATTCTGCCCATTTTACAGGCAAGGAAACTGAGGCAGACAGAGGTTAAGTGACATTTCCAGGGTTACCCAGCTGGTTGGATTTCAACTTAGATCCTACTGACTCCAGGTCCAGCACCATATCACCATCACTTCCTCTATCAAGCACTAAATCTTGAAGTTGGCTTCAGTATTCCCTCCCTGCCCCCATCAGTCAACAAGAACCTGCCATGTTCCAGGCACTGCATTCAACGCCAGGACAAAGACAAGTAGTAAGGGAATTCAACAAGGGGGATACAGTATGTTCTCAGACAAGTAAACATTGGATCAATACAAAATATATTATTGTTGAGTTGTTTCAGTTGTGTCTGACTCTTTGTGAACCCATTTGGGATTTTCTTGGCAAAATACTGGAGTGGTTTGCTATTTACTTCTCTTGCTCATCTTACAGTTGAGGAAACTGAGCCAAGCAGGGCTACGTGACTTGCCTAAGTGACTCACATAGCTAGTGAGAGCCTGAGACCAGATTTGAACTCAAGACTTCCTGTTTCCAGGCCTGACACTCTACCCACTGTACCACCTGACTACCCCCTACAAAAGGAGTCAGGGGGTGGAAGGTAATATTGGCAACCAAGAGAACCAGGAAAAAATCATGGTTAGTCTTGAAGGGACTGAGAGAAGAAAGACTTCCAGGCATAGGGGACAGTTTATGAAAAGACATGGAAGTGAGAGATGGAATGTGGTCTATGGGAAGCAACAAGTAGGCTGGTTATTATTTTTTTTAATTCCCCCCCCAGTGAACTATAAAGCATTTATTTCCAAACTATAAATAAATTTCTCTGCAGCTCTGAGGTCCCAACCCTTCCACATTCCTCCAGATATGGAATAACAGTTCACATTTTTCTACCTCAATAATCTTTATTATCTCTTGGAATTTTGGAAAATTTTAGTGTAAGAGGCCTAAGAAAAACAATCCAGGGGAACCAGCCTGTTTTCTTCTCCACTTCTTGACCTTTTTGGGGCCTGGTCATTGTAACTGTTTTACCCTGATGGTCCACAGAGCTGTCATTTGATCCTAGAGCACTCTGGTAATAGTCATTTCACCCCAATTACCATTTTCTATACTGATAAATCTTGCGCTTTCTAAATCCTAGGCTGGGCATCATAAAACCCACTGCTGCTCATCTGGTGAAGAAAGCTCCTTGGATCTACCTACCAGCTCAGCTACCAAATGTTGTACAAGGAGGGAAGCATCCATGCAAGATGGGGATGGCATGATTGAGGCCCTACCAGCCTGGCAGCTCACCATTTGGTCACAAGGTGCTTTTCCTCCTTGTCTCTATTTTCCTTATCACCAGGCTCCCCGTTCTGTAGGAATAGCTACTACAGGTCAGGGCTGGAGACAGATCCACTTAGACCTTTGGAATTGAGGGCTTTGAGGGTGGCATGGAGGGATATCTCAGATAGGTGGGGGCAAATACCACCCAGTTCAGTAGGATGGTCTGGTCTCCTAACAGATGAACTTCCAGCAGCAACGTACTGATCCTTAAAAATCCCAGAAACAGAGAGGCTGGAGTTGGAAGTTCTATGGTAAAATAGAGGAACTCAGAGAGCCATAGACAAAGAGAAAGAGCATCTCAAGTATGCCCTGGAGGTGCCTTGTGGCTTGGAAACAGAAGGTTTTCTCAGATGTAGACAAATGTAAATCTTCAAAAACAGCAAAAAGAGTAAAGAAATACAAAAACATGAGTGGTTGCAGGTAGTACATACTATTAATGGGATTTTGGAGGCTTCAATATCTTTTAAGGAGAAATTAACCTAAGGGCACAGTGGACAGTGCACTGGCCCTAGAGTCAGGAGGACCTGAGGTCAAATCTGTCCTTAGATCCTGGCAAGTCGCTTAACCCCAACTGCCTTGCAAAAAAGGGAGAAATTAGCCTATATGGAGAAGGGCTTTAGAATTTGTTTTCAACAGAAATATGCTTACAGAGAAGTAGGTACTATATATATTCATGAAAAGACATGGAAGTGAGAGATGGAATGTGGTCTATAGGAAGCAACAAGTAGGCTGGTTGTTTTTTTTTTTTTAATCCCTCCCTCCCCCAGTGAACTATAAAGCATTTATTTCCAAACTATAAATAAATTTCTCTGCAGCTCTGAGGTCCCAACCCTTCCACATTACTCCAGCTAGAGAATAACATATAGTTCACATTTTTCTACCTCAAAGACACTTGAACTGGTGTCTCAGTTTTCCCATCTATAAAGTGGGAATAATAACTATAGTATAGCATAGTATAGTATAGTATAGTATAGTATGGTATGGTATGGTATGGTATGGTATGGTATGGTATAGTATAGTATAGTATAGTATAGTATAGTATAGTATAGTATAGTATAGTATAGTATAGTATGGTATGTGTTTCATACCAGACAGGACCACAATAGCTAGCCAGTTGGAGGGCAGCATGACCAGAATGTTTAGCCACTGAACCATAGATGGGACCCCTTCTCCATTAGCTAATCCCTTAACAAACTCCTCTTGCCTTTTTGATATGAATCATATTCCTATATCCTATGTAAATTTTGATTGTGTAATCATCATCTTGACCCTATGAAAATCCATCTTGCTTTCTCTGAAGTTTCTGGTTCCTCTTGGAACTTAGACCACGTCATGAGAGGCGTCAATCTCAATAAATGCCTACACTTGGATTAAAGGTGGTTTGACTCTGAATTCTTCGAGATGGTTCTACCACAACACATCATGAAACCCCAACACTTTTGGGGTGGGCAGAGCCCCCACTTCAACATTGTGACAATGAGACAATGTATGCAAATCATTGTGGGCAACTAGGTGGCACTGGCCCTGGAGACAGGAAGATTCCTTTTCCTGAGTTCAAATCTGGCCTTAGACACTTACTAGCTGAGCAAGTTACTTAACTCTGTTTGCCTCAGTTTCCTCATTTGTAAAAATAAAGAGAAGGAGAAGCTGGAGAAGGAAATGGCAAACCACCCCAGTGTCTTTGCCAAGAAAATCTCCAATGACTGAACAACAACCACAATGTAAAGCATTATGTGTCAGTTATTACTGGAGTGGGGGAAGCTGGGAAACTTTCATTAAAGGTTAGGTTAACTTTTAAGTCAAACCTGGAAAGCATCTTTCATCTTTTATAGGTAGTCAAAATGGTTACCTGCAATCAAAATATCTTATTATTTCTTTATATCTCTCTTTTCTTATGTGAATAAACCTGGGAAAACACAAGCTTGTTTAGCAGCAGTGGGGATGGGGGAAGGGAAAGAGGGAGCATGTGCTAGAACTATACAGGGAGATTTGGGGTAATGACCATACAGTAAGAAGAAATATCATTTGGTAGACAGAAGCAGCAGCAGTGGCTCCTAAACCCTGGGGGGGGGGGGTCCAGTGGACCCGCAAGAAGGTCAAGGGGTCTTGACACTTCCAGCCAAGGGTTAGAGATCAACAAATATTCGAGGAAAAGTAGTACAAGGAGAACTCCTTGGGCCAAGGTCAAGTCCCCCTGCATCTGCTCTAAGAAGCAGCTTCTGCCAGTTTCAAGTTTATGTACTGAGCAAGTTCCAAGGTCAACAGTTGGATCGTTTGTAAAGCCTCTACCAGTGCCATCATGGGGAGGGAAGAGCATGTAGATCTGTGGGTGTGTTGTTTCCAGTATATGTGCCTGAGGTTTAAAAGACTAATACAACATGAAGCCACACCTGATGAAGAGGAAGGATAGAAATGAATCAAAGATAATCTGAGGGTTTGGGTAGATGTGGGTGGATCTGATGAGTGGGTAGATGTGAGTCAGCTTACTACTGGTGGATGGTGATGAAGATGATGATGATGATAGCTACCATTTACATAGCACTTTACGGTATACAAAAAGTTTTGCCAATATTGATTCATCTTTACCCTTACAACAACCCTGGGAAGTAGACTCTATTATTAGCTTCATTTTACAGTTTGAAGAAACTGAGGGAGAGGTTAGGAGACTTGCCTGGAGTCATTGTTCAATTGTTTTCAGTCGTGCCTGAACTTTTGTGACCCCATTTGGGATTTTCTTGGCAAAGATACTGGAGTGGTTTGCCATTTCCTTCTCCAGCTCATTTTACAGTTGAGGAAACTGAGGCAGACAGGGTTAAATGACTCGCCCAGGGTCATATAGCCAGATCTGAACCATCCTGTCACACCATCCACTGTGCCACCTAATTGCCACACAGCTAGCAAATGTCTGAGGTCAGATTTGAACTCTTGCCTTCCTGATTCCAAGACTATTCCTATATCCATTGCACCACCTACCTGGTAGAAGTCGTTGACACAAAATGACTCCCTAAGATTTATCAGTTAGATCATAAGGTTGAAACTTCTCTGTTAGACACTTAAAGCTTTATATAACCCGGCCTCTTCCTAACTTTTTTGCCTTCTTGGATTTTACTCCCCTCCACACATATTATGGTCTGGCCACACTGATTTTATTGCCATTCCTTACTCATGGTACTCCATCTCTTGTCTCTGGACCTTTGTGTCATCTGTCCCTTTCAGAACACACTCCTTTATCACTTCCATTTCTTGGAATCATCCGTTTCCTTCAAGACTCAAAGCAAGTGTTGCCTTCCTTAGTTTCCTAAGTTAGTACTCTGAATATTATTTTGTATCTGCCCTTGTATACATTTTGTCTCTGTATGTATATATGTATATGCATAAGTATACATATACATGCATATGCTTACATACATACACACACATGATATATATGTGTGTGTATATATATATATATATATATACACACACACTCATATAAACACACACATAGATAGTCTCTGCCATTAGAATGCAAGCTTAATGAGGGCAGGAATAATTTAATTTTCATCTAGCACAGTGCCCAGCACGTAGTAGGAGTTATATAGCTACTTGTTGCTTGGTAATTGTTCAGATGATGGGAAGGCTAGGGAAATCAGTAACAAGCAAGGGAGGTTCTCCTCCAGCTGAAGTAAATGAAGTTGGGAAGTGGACAATGTGACTTCTCAGTGACCTGAGATTCTCTGATCCTACAATTCATCTTGTACAGGACTCCAAGGGGAGTGAGGCACTGGATGAACAAGGGGGTAAGCCAGAGATGGCCTCTCATACCCTGAGACCTTCAAGATGCACCTTCCCCATCAAGTCATTGTGTAAATTACCCATGGTAATGGAGAAAGAGTGCATTAGTTCCAGGAGTAATTGGTAGTAACTGATGGTAATTTCTAGTAATTAAATACTAATTAATTCAATGAGTGAGTAATGTACTTATTTATGATTTTCTCGGTTGTTTCCTTATAAATATTGGTATTACTTTTTTCAGGCAGTTAAAATTCTGGGAAAGCCTTGGAGATTGGGGAAGTGATGGGAGTTTTGCTTAGTTAGGGCTGGGCTGAGTCTGGGGGCTTAGTGTGGGAACTGAACTAATTAACGTCTCCCAATCTTCATTTCCAAGCTTCCCTTTTTTTTTGTCAAAGACACTACTCTCATTCTTCCAGTCTCCTAGCTTCTCATCCTTCTTGTTAATCCTGACTCCTCACTCTCCCTCACTCCACATAGCCAATCAACTGCTAAATCTTGCCATTTCCCACTTCCCCCAGCATCTCTCCCATCTGACTCCTCTCTACTTACACAGCTACCGTCTCAGGGCAGGCCCTCTTCACCTCTCACCTGGATGGATGATTGCAACAGCTTCCTAACTGGTCTGCCTGCTTCTGCTCTTTAGCCAGTCTTAGACACTGCTACCAAGTGATTTTCCTTAAATGCATAACAGACCATGTTACAGTCGCCTATTCAATCAAATCCACTGGCTTCTTATTGCCTTGGGGATGGGGTGGGGAACCATAGACTCCTTTATTTAGCTTTTAAAGGCCTTCACACCCTGGTCACAAATTCTCTTTCCAGTCCTATTGGATATGACTCGCTCCTCTTGCTCTTTGTACTTTTGCCAAAATGTCTATCTCTGTTTTTCCCACAGTGAAACCCACCTCTCACCAATGTGCCTTTGCACTGGTTTTTCTTCTTTTTCTTTTTATCAACAAAATAGGTATTTATTTTTTCTCATTTTGTATTTACTTATCTCTATATATTTATACTCAGTAGAATATAAGCTTCTTGAGGGCAGGAACTATTTTATCTTTGTATCCTCAACAGCTAGGTGGCCCAGGAAATAAAACATTGAGCCTGGAGGAAGACCTGATTTCAAATTTGACTTCAGATAATTACTAGCTGTATGATCCTGGGCCTGGAATGTACTCCCTTACATCCATCTCATAAGAGCCCCTCTCCTTTCAAGGTTCAGTTCAAGTACAATCTTCTGAATGGAATCTTTCCTAGAGGCAGTTAGATGGTTGGTGGTTAGAGCTCTGGGCCTGGAGTTAGGAAGGCCTGAGTTCAGATTTGCCCAGGATTTAGCTGTATGACTCTGGGTCACAGCTTCCTCAAATGCAAAATGAGGATAACAGTAGCACCTACCTTATAGGGTTGTTGTGAGGATCAAATGAGATACTATTTGTAAAGTGTTTAACAGAGTTCTTGGCACATAGTAGGTGCTATATAAATGCTAATTCTTTTCCCTGATTCCCCCCAACTGCTAGGGTCCTCCCTCTCAAACTACAATGTATATATTTGTATTTATTCCTTTATTTAATAATTTATTTACTATTTATACTGTACACACACATATTTCTTCTGGGTAGGGATAACTTCATTCCTTTGACTTATATTCTTAACTCCTAACATAGTGCCTGACACATAGTAGGTATTTAATAAAAAAATATTGATTGATTTCTGATAGGACAGGACTAGGGAAGGGAGACCTTTCACAGGATCATAAATGTAGGGCTGAAAGCATTCTTAGAGTCCATATAGTCCAACTTATTTTATAGATGAGGAAATCAGGGCCAAGAGAGGTTAGTTGACTTGCCCAAGGTCACATATGCACTAAGTGGCAGAAATATAGTTCTTCTAGTACTCTTTGCCCTACATCATGTTGACTTTCTGAGAGGAAAGAGAATAACAGTGGCCTGGGTCTTTACTATGCCCAGGACCTGACCCCTTAGACCTAGGGCTGAAGAAGTGGGAATGGAGCAAATTGCTTTGTTCCAGGGATAAAGATGTAGTAAAGAATATCTTTCTCTGGGGGTTTCTTCCTTCTGGAGTAATTTTGATTAAGTTTTCAGGTCTTTGCTGAAGAAAAGCGAGGGTATAGACAAAATAACCTGTGGGAGGAGTCCATTCTAAAGGAGACTGCGTTTTATTTCCCCAATATTTGGTGTCCATTCAATTCAGCATTCACTTATTAAGCACCTACTAAATACTAGGCACTGCGCTAGGCACCCAAGGCACAAAAGCAAAATCCAAACCAAAAAACCCCAATCTCTGCCCTGAAGAAGTGTATATTTTTTTGAGGGATGGTGGTGGTGACAGAGAGAAGTATTTAGGGGATGTCACGAGTAGGGAGGAGGGAGGGAGAGATCAGGAAAGATTTACCTGAACTGAACTTTGAATGAAGATAAGTATTCTAAGGAAAGAAGGTAAGGAGGAAGTGCCTTTTAGCCCTTGGGAACGACTAGTACTTGTAGAGGCACTGAGGATCTTTCAGCTCCTATAAAGGTCTGGAGGTAAGACACAGTATTTTATGTAAGAGGAATAACAAGTAGGCTGGTTAGTTTGTCTGGAAATGGAGTATGTGAAATAAATTCCATATGCAGCCATTTTTGTTGTTCAATTATTTCAGTTGTGTCTGACTCT
Source organism: Gymnobelideus leadbeateri (assembly GCA_011680675.1). Lineage (NCBI taxonomy): Eukaryota > Metazoa > Chordata > Mammalia > Diprotodontia > Petauridae > Gymnobelideus > Gymnobelideus leadbeateri. The sequence goes on from WOXC01002761.1 coordinate 59,169, forward strand.
TCGTGACCCAATTTAGTATCTAAGCAAAGATACTGGAGTAGTTTGTTATTTTCTTCTCCAGCTCATTTGACAGATAAAGAAACTGAGGCAAACAGGTTAAGTGACTTGCCCAGGGTCTCACAACTAGTGAGTGTCTGAGGCCAAATTTGAACATGAGAAGATGAGTCTTCATGATTTCAGGTCCAGTACTCTTTTCATTTAGCCTATCTAAATCTGATAGCATGCATTTTGTGATATATTTCAGGTTTTGGTTTTGCTCTTTTTTTCTGGAAGGGGGAAGGCAGGGCAATTGGGGTTAAGGGACTTGCCCAAGGTCACATGGCTAGTTTTTGTGTTAAGTGTCTGAGGCCGGATTTGAACTCAGGTCCTCCTGACTCCAGGGCAGGTGCTCTATTCACTGTGCCACCTAGCTGCCCCTTGTGATATATTCCATAGAAGGTAATTCCAGACTCTAGGAGAGTTAGGAAGACATATACAATGGATTGGCTTACCAGAGTCAGGATGGTGGGGTAGAAAGATTGCTTTGGGAAAGAGAAGGTATGAATTCAAATCCCATCTCTATCTGTTACTTCTGTCCAGGGCTCCCTAAAGCTCTGGGCTTACATAAGACTGGCTCTTACTTATCTCGGGGTTGATTCAGAAGAGTAACTTTTCTTTTTGGCTTATTACCTTTACCAGAAATTTCAGGAACTGTTCCAGGAAAAAAATCTGATATGGCTTACATTTAGATTTCCACAGATACGGTTATAAAAGGTCCCTAACTCTTGTTCAAGTGCTCAAGGTAACAAATGCATATTGGATAGAAAGCAACTTTTATCTTGTCTCATAGATAATGTAATAGTTGCAATAGACTTACAAGTGTTCACAAAAAGAAAACACACAAAGCAGTGGAAATAGTTTCTCTTGGATAGAACTTAACTCAAGTTTACAAGTGGAATAACAGTCTGATGTTTTAGTGAATTTCTAGGTTCTCCCATAGAATCTTGCACAGTCTATCACAGAGTCATAGTTCCCCCTGTATTTTGGATTTTTCCTAGAAGATGCACACATACTTTTGGGGCAGCTATTAAGCAATACCTTGATAGTCTGGTGAGTTCTTTATAGCCACAGACATGCATTCAACGTTATATATACTAAGAGGGCTTGGACTCCCTCAGAAGGGAAACATGCTTTGTCTTTTTTTTTTTTTTGGAGGGCAATTTGGGGTTAAGTGATTTGCCCAAGGTCACACAGCTAGTTTTTGTGTTAAGTGTCTGAGGCCGGATTTGAACTCAGATCCTCCTGACTCCAGGGCCGGTGCTCTATTCACTGTGCCACCTAGCTGCCCCTTTAAGTCTTTTCTTTTTTGGGGGGAAACATGCTTTGGAGTTGTTAGACAGGCACTTCCTTATCTATGGGAACTTCACTCTCTGAATAACTCAGTATAACTACAGGGGGTGAGAGTACCCAACATTTTGCCCTTCTCAGGGCTTTTGGCCCTATTATTACACTAGCAACAGGGGTCAGGTATGGGATCCTTTTTCTTTAAAAGGCACATGGCTCCTCTCTAAAAGATTTGATCCCCAAAACTCTTTTAAAAATTATTTTCAGTTCCAAATTCTCTCTCTTCTCCTTTCCTTTCCCATTGGCAAGGTAAAAAAATAAAACCCATTATAAATAAGCATAGCCATGCTTCCCCCAAACTCTCAAGGCATCCCATCAGACTTGTGCTGCCCAAGTGCTTTCTCTGTATAGAAGGCTAAATTCTGGGATCATGTTGCTGAGGGAACTAAAGTACCCCCTTCTACTCCACAGAATATTGGGGTTCAAGACATTGTCCATGACAATTTGGAACTGATTGTGTGACATGGGAGACGCTGGTACAGGACCACTCAGCATGGTGTGCCCATGTCAGAGAAGGTGCTGTGCTCTATGAGCAAAGCAGAATTGAAGCAGCTCAAAGGAAACACAGGATGTGCAAATTTAGGGAATCCACCCCAAATGTTCACATAGACTATTTGTTCCTGATCTGTAGTAGAGCATTCCGAGCTCATATTGGTCTGATCTGCCACAGTCAGATGCATGGTAACTTGACTCTAACATAGTGATTTCATTTTAGTCCTCTTCGAGAACTGACAACCACCACCACCATGACATTCTTTCTCAGGATGAGTGGCAAGGCATCAGCTTCTGCTTTGTGCTTCTGCAAGAACCCTACCATTACTCCTCACCTGCTGTCTTCTTTCAGTCTGGGAGTTTACTCTCAGGTTTCTGGTCTCTGACCTATGATCAGAAAGGTGCTGATGAGCATGGAGCAGCTCTTGTATGCTTCTGGCTCAAGACCTTGGGATCACAGATTTACAGCTGGAAGGGACCTTGGAACCCACTGAGTCCAGTCCTCTCATTTTATAGATGAGGAAACTGAAGCACAGAGAGGTTAAGTGACTTTGGTCACAGATCCAAGAGTCACATAGCTTTAGGCCAGGGTCATAGAGCTAATAAATGCTTGAAGCAGGATTTGAACTGCATATTTGTTTCTCTTTTAGAAAAAAATTCAGTTTGAAAATTTTCAGTTCCAACTTCTCTCCCTTCCTCTAGCCCTTCCCCCAACCATTAAGAAGGCAAGCAATATGATACCTTAGGGTTTTTTTTTTTTTTGGCCTTTTGGAGGGCAATTGGGGTTAAGTGACTTGCCTAAGGTCACAAGGCTAGGTTTGTGTGTGTGTGTGTGTGTGTGTGTGTGTGTGTGTGTGTGTGTGTTAAGTGTCTGAGGCCAGATTTGAACTTGGGTACTCCTGACTCCAGGGCCAGCGTTCTATTCACTGTGTCACCTAGCTGCCCTGCAATATGATATCTAATATACATATGAAGTCATGCAAAACATATTTCTTATTAGTAGTGTTGCAATGAAGAGGCAAGAAAAATAAAGAAAGTGAAATAAAACATGTTTCAATCTGCTCTCAGAATTCATCAATTCTTACTCAGGTGGTAGATAGCATTTTTCATTATGAGTCCTTTGGAATTGTCATGGATCATTGTATTGATCAGAGTCTTTCACAGCTGATTATTGTTACTCTTTACAATGTTTTCTAAGTTCTATTCACTTCACTTTGCATCAGTTCATATAATTCTTTCCAGATTTTTCTGAAGCCATCCTGCTCATCATTTCTTATAGCACTATAGTATTTCATCACAATCATATACCACTACTTGTTCAACTATTCCCTGGTTGATGGTCATCATCTCAATTTCTAATTCTTTGCCACAAAAAGAACTGTTGTAAATATTTCATATATGTGTATGTGTGTATCTATATCCTTTTTCATTGATCTCTTTGGGATACAGACCTTGTAGTGGTATTGTTGGCATCCACATATTTCTGACTGCAAGGCTGGTACCTAATCTGCTATTCTATACTCCTTACAATTGCTAGGAATTGGCATCTTCACCATTGACTCCCAAACAGGTTAAGCCTCAATTTCTTCAACTATAAAATGAAGGGGGTGGGGAGCCAAGATGGTGGAGTAGAAACACCACTTCCAAAACATAGAAAAGGGGACTCTGAACAACTTCTGGAGCTCCAGAACCCACAAAATGACACAGGGAATATAACCTCCTGCTGAGGACAGCCTGGAAACCCGGCAGGGAGCGGCCAATGCAGCACTCTGGGAGCTGAGCCCAGGCCCCCCTGAGTCAGAGGTTTTAGCCCCAGGGTGGCTGGACCAGCAGCTGTGGTGTTTCCAGAATTACCAACACATAGATACCAATGACAAAGTGAGAGGTCAGTGTAGTATGCACTTTGGGACTGGCTGGGAGAGCATGTCGGCCTCTTTTCCGGGGGATGAGAAGCCACTGAGTAGCTGTGGCACAGCTGCCATGTTGAAGCTTCAGTTCCTGGCCTGCAGACTGTAGGGGGACCCGCGATCAGTCTTGTGGGGGCTAGTTGCTCTTGCTTTAATCTTGGATCTGGATTGCGGTCTGGGGTGGAGGTCTTGGAATATGTGACCAGCTTGCCAGAGTGTGTGGAGGCTTCAGGGAGGGCACCCAACTAATACTTCTGGTAGCTGAGAAAATCCCAGTGTTTAGGATGGAAACTCCCCTGGCTGGTGGCAGAGTCCTACTGTGGCAACAAGCCCAAAAGTCAAGTAATTGAGTGGCAACATGCCTAGGCAAAGGAAACAAGATAAACAGAAAAATACAATATTAAACTCCTATCTGGGGGGCAAAGAGGACCAAAGCATGGAACAGGAGGAGGATTGGGAGGTCAGAACTCCTGCACCAAAAGCCCCAAATGAAAATACAACCTGGTTACAGGCCATAGAGGACCATAAGAAGGATTTTAAAAACCAAATAAGAGAAGTGGGGTAAAAATTGGAAAGAGAAATGAGAAAGATGAAAGAAAAATATGAAATGAGAGTCAACTGCCTAACTGAGAAAAATAACACCTTAAATAATAGACTAACTCAAATGGCAAAAGAGGCTCAAAAAGGCAATGAGGAGAAGAATGCCTTAAAAAGCCAACTTTGCCAGATGGAAAAAGAATCTTAAAAGCTCACTGAGGAGAATCATTCCTTCAGAATTAGATTGGAGCAAATGGAAGCTAGTGACTTTATGAGAAAATCAAGATGCTGTTAAGCAGATCCAAACAAATGAAAGAATAGAAGGCAATGTGAAATATCTCATGGGAAAAACCACTGACCTGGAAAATAGATCCAGGAGAGATAATTTAAAAATTATTGGACTACCTGAAAGCCATGATCAAAGAAAGAACCTAGAAATCATCCTTCAAGAAATTCTCAAGGAAAATTGCCCTGATGTTTTAGACCCAGGGGGCAAAATAGAGATTGAAAGAATCCACCAATCACCTCCTGAAAAAGATCCCAAAAATATTATAGTCAGGTTCCAGAATTCCCAGATCAAGGAGAAAATATTACAAGCATCCAGGAAGAAACAGTTTCAATATTGTGGAAACACAATCAGCATAGCAAAGGATCTGGCAGCTTCTACATTAAGGGATTGAAGGGCTTGGAATATGATATCCCAGAGGGCAAAGGAGCTGGGATTAAAACCAAGAATCACCTACCCAGCAAAACTATCATGTTTCAGGGGAAAATATGGTCATTCAGTGGAATAGAGGACTTTCAAGCATTTTTTTTTTTTTTTGCTTTTTGGAGGGCAGTTGGGGTTAAATAACTTGCCCAAGGTCACAAGGCTAGGTTTTTGTTTGTGTGTGCGTTAAGTGTCTGAGGCCAGATCCAAACTCAGGTCCTTCTGACTCCAGGGCCGGCACTCTACTCACTGCACCACCTAGCTGCCCCTTTCAAGCATTCTCGAAAAAACCGGAGTTGAATAGAAAATTTGACATTCAGACTCAAGAAGCAAGAGATACTTGAGAAGGTAAACAGGAAAAAGAAATCAAAAGGAACTTATCAAAGTTGAACTATTTACATTCCTACATGGAAAAATGATAACTGTAACTGATGAAACCTTTCTCGGTATGAAAATAGTTGAAGAAGGGTATATGGGCATATGAATACATATGTGAATGTGTGTATATATGTGTACAGGTATACATAGTTAGAGGGCACAGCTCAAATTTAATAGGAAGGGATGATACTTAAAAGATGAAATTAAGAGGTGAGAGAGGAATATAACAAGAGGAGATGGGGAGAGACAGAATGGGGTAAACTGTTTCATATAGAAGAGGCAAGGGAAAATGGTTACAAGGTTGGGGAAGAACAGGAAGGCAAAAAGGCAAAACCTTATTATCATTAAATTTGGATTAGGAAGAGAATGACATACATACTAAATAGGATATTTCACCCTACAGGAGAGTAGGGGGGAAGGGGATGAGAGGGGGGATGATAGAAGGGAGGGTGGGAAGGAAGGGGGGAGGGAAGTTGGAACCACCCGCTTTTGAAAAGGGACAGGATCAAAGTAGGGAATAGACCAAGTGAGAGGTGGGATAGGAGGGAGGGAATATAGTCAGTCTTTTACAATTTATCTTCTATGGTGGTGTTTTGCATAGCTACACATGTACAACATATACTGAATTGCTTGTCTTCCCAGTAAGGGTGAGTGACAAGGGATGAAGGGAATGAATCTGGAAATTGAAGTTTTAAAATCAAATGTTTGAAAAATATATAAATACTATTATTAATGCTATTTCACATACAATTGGGAAATAAGATATATAGGCATTGGGGCACAGAGATTCACCTTGCTCTACTGGAAAAGTCGAAGGGGGTATGGGAGATGATATGGGAGAGAGCAGATTGGATCAGGGGATATCCTGTGGGATTGCTCTTCTGGGGTGGTGGGTGGGGGAAAATGGGGAAAAAACTGTAACTCAAAATCTGTCAGAAATGAATGATGTAAACCAGAAGTTAATAAAGCATTTGGGGAAAAAAATGAAGGGGAGGAGGCTGATTTCTGCTGTTCTCTGGTCTGTTCTCTAAACAAGGAAAATGGCAAGAGAAAAGAAAAGGATACAAACCATTCTGTTGCTCCCTTGTATAGGTTGCTGGGGCCATTGCTACTCTTCCTGACCTATGTCTGGCCACTGAACTCCTATGACTCTGGAGGACAGAGTGAGGCTGATGATCTTGTACAGCTCTGCTATACTTAAATCCAGTTCACTTGCAAGGCAAGATATAACCCTCCTGATGTCATGGGTCCTCTTTGACAATGAAGCACAAAAGACCACTATAGGGTAGTTCCTCTGACTAAAGTCGATCCTCCTGGATCTCAGACTGTTAATTATCTTAAGGGTATTGCGGTCCCTGTATACCCAGTTAGGATCTTCCCTTGTCCTCCCAACAACATACCAATGGGCATGGTCACACAGTCCATGGGAAGATGCTTTCCTGACGAAACTCATCACATTAATCAAAGGCGCCCTTGATTAACTTCCCTTATTCTTATTTAGATGTTGTTGTTTAGTCATTTCAGTCATGACTGACTCTTCATGACCTCATTTGGAATTTTCTTGGCAAAGACACTGGAGTGGTTTGCTATTTCTTTCGCCAGATCATTTTACAGATGAGTAAACTGAGGCAAACAGGGTTAAGTGACTTGCCCAGGGTCACACAGCTGGTAAGTCTCTGAGGCCATATTTGAACTCAGGTCATCCTGGCTCCAGGCCCAGTGCTCTCTGTCCTCTGCATCATCTAGCTGCCCTGCTTACCTAGGTGGCCTTGGGCAAATCACTTTCCCTTGCTAGGTCTCTATTTCCTGGTCCCCCAAATAAGTAAATTCATGGTTTCTAGTTACCCTTTTGACTTTAAATTCTATGAGCTCATTTTGTCTGAGAAACATAGGAAAAAAAACTGACCTAGGCACATTGGAAGGGGATTTTGAATCGGACTGGGTGAAAAGTGAGGGGTACTGAAGAAGGGCTTATTGTTTTCAAAGCCTTTCATGACAAAAGTTTAAAAGGGAGTTTCTGATCTTGAATGACAGCCTTTTGGCCATTTCAGATGCACTCTTGCTCTTGGCTTCTAGTTTTCCTTCTCTGCTTTGTCTGTTGTTTTTTATTTTGTTTGTTTTTTGTTCTCTAAGAGGACCATGACATCAGGGGGGTGATGCCATGATTTGCAAATGAATTGGATTCAAGTGAGGGGGCCAGTACTAAGTCACCAGCTTCACTCTTTCCTTCAGAACCATCTGGGTCCAGTTGTAAGATATGGATCAGGATTACTGGAGATGGCCCCAGATGCTGTGGGAGACCTTAGTCTTTTTAAGATAAGGTCTTTTTTTTTTAGAACTAGGTGAAAAAAGGTCATTTTCTGCTTCATTTTTTACCTAGCCTTAATCAATGAATGGGCCTTGCCTCAGTCAAACTGAGACCAGGGAAAGACCTTAGCTTAAAAAGGCCAAGGTCTCCCACTTCATCAAGGCCATCTCCAGTTGTCCTGATCTATATCTTGCAATTGGACCCAGATGGTTCTGGAGGAAAGAGTGAGGCCGGTGACTTTACACTGTCCTCTCTCACTTAAATCCAATTCACTTGTGTTTCATGCCTTCCATTATCTCCCTGATGTCATGGTCCTCTTTAAGAATGAAGAACAAACAACAACCTCTTGAGTAGTAGTAGGAGCTGCTTGAAACAGCAATGCAATATTAACAATGCCTACGGTGACTATAAACATGTTGGTGTAGTTGTGAATCACAAAATGTGTGATTTTGTGATTTCCATATGGAGGACAGAGCCAAAGCATTTATTCAAATACCAGAAAGTCAAAGTCATTACAGTAGACCTGAAGTTGGTACACATAGTTAATGCAGTGAACACTCACATTCCCAAGCCTTCAAAACAAAACAAGCTCCTCCTCAAAACAAGATCCTCCTCTCCTCACTCATGGTAGCTGCTCAGCCTCCATGCTGCTTGCTCTCAGCAGTTCTGGCTCCCAGAAGTTCTCATTCCCGGCAGTTCTCAGCAGAAGTTCTGGCTGGATCTCAGAAGAAGTTCTGCCACCACCACTTTTGTTCTCAAAATCTTTTCCCTGCCCCACCTCTTCCTGCCATGTCAGAAAGTTCATCCCACTGTGGGATTCACAAGTTCCAGGTCTCAATAATTGATACAATTATGAACTTGAAAACAAGCACCAAACACCTGCTAGCTTGTCAATACAGGGGGCATGGAAGATCTTCAGATCCCATTACCATTACACTGCCCCACTGGGGACCCAATTGGAACTGGCCAGTTGGGCAGCACAGCTAGCTTCTTTCCTTCCTTCCTTCCTTCCTTCCTTCCTTCCTTCCTTCCTTCCTTCCTTCCTTCCTTCCTTCCTTCCTTCCTTCCTTCTTTCCTTTTTTTTCTTTCTTTTTCTCTTTTCTTTCTCCCTTCCTTCATTCTTTCTTCTGTCCACATTCTTTCTTTCATTCTCTGTCCACTTAGGGTATCATAGCCTCATACTCTTACCTGCAGGTGCTTTACCCAAAGGACGGTAAATTTTGATTACTGATACCTCCCAAGGTATCTTTGGGTTTATGGGATAGATTTCCTACTTAAGGACCATGCCTTAAACCCAAATCACTTTGGCTCTTATTGATTGGCCAGCATAGGTCCCAGGCCAAGCCTTACTTGGTCATTGTTTGGGCCCTGGTTGGTTCAGAGTTAATGTAAATAGCAACTGTTTCTGTTTTGGCCAGAAACTCTGAGGATCTTTCCTTCCCCTGCCTTGCCTATAATGGGGTCAGAAGAAGGAGCTCTCCCTCCACGGTCTCATGCCTTTCATGGTCCCCTCTAGCAGGTTGTTTCTCTCTGCCTTCATCTGTCTATTTTTCTGCTCTCTTGCTTTCTTATTTCTTTTCCCTACTCTGTTTATCTCCCTTAATTATCCATAATATAGAACTGATGTGTTTTTTATTATTTGTTTTACTTATTGAATAAAGTTTTATGTTTCCTGTCTTAATTTTAAAACAAGATTAGTAGAGTGTTTTACATTTTTCCCTCTCTAAAACAAATTAAGAGGGAATAGTGGGAAGTGTATAAGCTTTGGAATCAAGGAGCTGGGTTGGAATATCAGCTCCACTGCTTATCAGCTGTGACTGTCGGCAAATCCCATAGCCTCTCAGAACGTCAGTTTCCTCTTCTGTAAAATTAGAGTTGGGGTTGGGCTACATGATATCTAAGTTCTCTTCTAGCTCTAAGATTCTATGATTCCAAGATGTCACCTTCATGCAGCAAAGCACTCAGAGGGACAGAAAGGTGGCATGTATCAGGCAACTGTCCTTTGCCCATATCTCCCTTCAGACCCATACCAAGGACCTGAACCTTTGAAATAGCAGGGTCTTCCAGATCCCCAGTTCTTGCTTCCAACCTGGGTCTCACAGCCATCAATAAAGGGAGCAATTTCTGTGGGGAAAGGGACCCCACCTTTCTCCCTTCTCCCCCAGTCAATTGTTGATCAGACCCTGGAGTGACTTGTAGCCCAGACTCCATAGCCATCGTCTGGGAATTGACCCACATGAAGACTTGGCCCGGCGTCTTTTTACTCAGGTGCTGCAATGATAGCTACCAAAGACCCATAAATGAAAATTCTTGTCACCAAAGTCCTCGGCATTGTCAAAAGGTCCAACACCAGAAGCTGATATGATTTCATCAGTGGAAGTGACATGAAAGGTGAGGCATTAACATCTGCTTTGCCAGACCTGCTAAGAATCATGGGAGCTTTCCATCTGACTTGCAGCTGAAACCTTCCATATGTGTTATTTCTTCTCTTAGAATGTAAGCTCCTTGAGGTCAGAAGCTATCTTACTTTCCATTTGTACTCCCCAGTGCACACAGTAAGTGCTTAATAAATGCTTTTTAATTTGTTCATTATTTCATACTTTCTCTTAACCCTTCAGGCACTCTCTAAAACTGAAAGAATTACAGAGCAGGTGCATGCATTGGTAGAATGTATTTCCTTACTGGAAGTGACCTAATGCCAATTAAACCATAGGTCCAATCCCTCTCCAAAAAAAGTATCCCTCACTCTTCTCCCTGTGATCCAAATGACCCCCCGATAGGGAAAGGTTTTCTTGCCTCTGGCCTACTAATGAGAGTATATGAAGATCCAGGAGATGTTAGTTATCATCCTGACTTTGCCCTTTTTCAGCTGTGTGATGGCAGGCACATTCCCTAATCTAGCTATGCCTCAGTTTCCTGATTGATAAAATGGGAGTAATAATACCTTGTCTGCCCAACTTACAGGGTTGTTGAGGATAAAATCAGATAATGGTTATGAAAGTACTTTGGAAAATATACAAATGTTGGGGATTATTGAGATCATTAGCATTATTATTGTTATTATTGGTTCCCAACCTAGACAATTTCCCATTTGAATGCAGAACTTTCTTTATTCTCCCACCCCTCCATCATGTCAGGTCTCTCCCCCAGCCCCAGAGGCACTCAGCTCAAACAACTATTTATGATGCACTGTCGATATCCGTCTTTACGGTGAAGGAGCGTGTAGGGGGACGAATGGAGCCTTGGGCCCCATTCATCAGCCACTTTGCAGCAAACTCTAAACAGTTTTTAATTGGGAGCCCAGATTTACTCCCACCATGGGCAGCAGCAGCCTGATTCTATCTAGGGGAGGGGAGGAAGTTAAAGCCTTGCTGCTGTTTGCCTAACGGTTGGATTGTATCAATGCTGAGAAAATATTAGTTGCCGCAGAACAATAAGGCCAGTCCCTCGAGCTGCTGCCAGCAAAAAGCAATTCCTATAAATCCCCTTTGACAGAATGCCTGCTTTCTCCTGGGGCTCTGCCGTTGCAATTCCCAGCTCTCCCAGAGCTGTTTCTGACTAACCCCAGATGCTGGCTCAGAAGGAAGAGACAAGGATGGTGATCGCCTATGGACTGTGGGGGAAATTGAGGCACATAGTAATGGAATATCATATCCCTGGGCTGCCCTCCTTGGGCAATAGGCCTAGGATTCCTGGACAAAGTGCCCATGGATTCAAACCCTTCTCAGATAGGGGTGATAATACAGAGGTCCCCCCTCCGATTATAGACCCTATTGACTTCTAGGTATATGTCAATCAACATTTATTAAGTCTTTACTTACTGTGTGCTATACATTGTACTAGGTATTGGGAATACAAAGAGAGTTAAAAACATGGTCCCTGCCCTCAAGGAGCTCACATTCTAATAGCATGAGAACAGCTATGTATATATAAAATATATAGAATATAAATGGGAACCAACCTCAAAGGTAAGGCACTGGCAGTGGGGGAATGGAAGATTGGGAAAGACCTCTCGAAGGAGGTAGAAGTTCTTACTATGTGCCAACCAATTCTCTAAATATTGAGGATACAAAGAAAAAAGTCCCTAGTTCCTTGCTTTCAAAGAGCTTACATATGATGGTAGGAGACAGTGTCTGCCTCTCTTCTTCCTTCCTTTCCCTTCTTTCCCTTTCATTTCCTTTATCTTCCTTCCTTCCTTCCTTCCTTCCTTCCTTCCTTCCTTCCTTCCTTCCTTCCTTCTTTCCTTTTTTCTTTTTTTCTTCCATCTCTGCCTGTCTATCCTATATTTATCTATCTATACAAAATATATACCGAGTGAATACAAAATAATTGGAGGAAGGAGGGGTTAGCAGCTAAGGAGATTAGGAAAGGCCTCTCATTGGATGGAGTATTTCATCTGAGCTCTGAAAGAAGCTAGGGCCTTTAAGAAGTGAAGGCAGAGAAAGAGAGCCTTCCAGACTGTGCATATGTGGTAGCCTGTACAGTACAGAAAAGAAAAATGGAGTACCCTGTGTAAGGAACAATATGAAAGTCAGTTTGGTTAGTTCATAGAGAATATGAATGAAAATAATGTGTAATAAACTTGGAAATAATCTCGGAAAAGTAAGTTGGGTCCAGTTTGTAAGGGCTTTAAATGCCACAGAGAGACATTTGTAGTTGATCCTAGAGGTAACAGGGAGCTTTATTGAGCAGGAAAATGATGTATTTAGACTTGGACTGTAGGAGAGTTACCTTTGTACAAGTTTGGAGACTGGACTGGAAAGGGAGGAGACTTCACAGACTCACTGAGTTTGAGGATTAGAACTTAACTCAGTGAACCTCTAATAGAACCCCCATACACAAAAGGAATCCCCACTATAATGGACCCAATAGTTATCCAGTCCTTTCTTGGTGACCTCTAGGAAGGGATAATTCATGACTTCTTTGAGGCAGACTGTTTGAACCTCCAGAGTTGTTAGGAAGTTTTCCCTAATAGCAAATCTAAACTAGCCTCTTTTTAACTTCCACACACCACTCCTGGTTCTGCCCTCTCGGGTCAAACAGAATGAATTTAATTGCTCCTTCACTAGATAGGCCTAAGAACACCTGAAAGGGGTTAGCAGGATTCCTTCCCCCAGCCCCCATCCCAGCATCTTTTCTTTTCTAGACTAAACATGACTAGTTTCATTAATCAATCCTCCTATGAAATGGGCTCAAGGCCTCTTCTCCATCCTGATTGTCTTCTTTTGGACACTTTCCAGCTTATCAATGTCCTCCTTTTAAATATCATCCAGAAGTAGACACAGTACTCCAGATGAATTCTGATGGGGAGAGAGTACAGTGGAACTTTTGCTTCCCTATTCCTAAAAGATTTATCCCATCATAACATAGCCTGAAATCGTAGCACTTTATTTGACTGCCATATCCCACTACTGATTCATATTGAGCTCAAGGTCCACCAAAACCCCTAGATCTCTTTCCAGAACAAATACTATAGGTCCACACCTCCCCCATCTGATCCTTGTAAGGTGGATTCTTTTTGTACACACGTGTAAAAATTGACATTGATTCCTTTAGAATCGTTCTATTAGATCCAGCCCAATGCTCTACCCTGTCAAAGTTCTTTTGGATCCTGGCTGTCATCCGGTGTGTTAGCTATCCCTCTTAGTTTGGTGTCAGCTGCAAATCTAATGAATGTACCACCTCCTGCCATGTTGAAATTGTACTATTAACACTTAATTCTTTGAATCTGGACATACAACTTGTTCTGAATCTCCATGTTTACATTATTGTCGAATCTGTTTCTTTCTGTCTCTTTATAGGTACATAAATATATGCATATGTGCATATTCATGAATATATAAATAAATGAATATATATACACATATATACAACTGGTAAATACACTTTTACCAGACTTCATTAGGTATATTTCCATCACTGGCCAGAACCCATCATCTTTTTTTTTTTTTAAACAAATGCTTTATTACCTTCTGGTTTACATCATTCATTTCTGCCAGATTTTGAGTTACAATTTTTTCCCCATTTTTCCCCTACCCACCAGCCCAGAACAGCAGTCCCACAAGACATCCCCTCATCCAATCTGCTCTCTCCTATATCTTCTCCCATACCCTCTTCGACTTTTCCATTAGAGCAAGGTGAGTCTCTGTGCCCCAATGCCTGCACATCTTATCTCCCAATTACATGCAAAATAGTATTAATAATAGTATTTATATATGTTTGAAACATTTAATTTTAAAACCTCGAATTTCAGATCCATTCTCTTCCTCCCTTGTCACCCATTCCCTCTGGGAAGATAAGTAATTCAGTATGTGTTGTACATGTATAGCTATGCAAAACCTTACCATAGTAGATATATTGTAAAAGGTTGCTTATAATTCCCTCCCACCCATCTCACCCCCCACCTGGTCCATTCCTTACTTTGATCCTGTCCCTCTTCGAAAGCGGGTATTTCCAACCTCCCCTCCCCCCAGAATGCCCTCCCCTCCATCATCCCCCTTCTCATTCCCCTTCTCCCTACTCTGCTGCAGGGTGAGATATCCCATTTAGTATGTATGTCATTTTCTTCCTGAGCCAAATTCAATGAGAATATGGTTTTGTCTTTTTGCCTTCCTGTTCTACCCCTCCCCTGCAGCCACTTCCCCTTGCTTCTTCTACATGTGATAGTTTACCCTACCCTGTCTCTCCCCATCTCCTCTTGCCACTTTCCTCTCTCACCTCATAATTTCACCCCTTAAGTATCATCCCTTCCCAACAAATTCAACCTATGCCCTCTATCCATGTATAACTGTAAACATATATACACACATTCACATATGTATTCATATGCCCATATACCCTTCTTCCATTATTTTCATACTGAGAAAGTTTTCATCAGTCACAGTTATTGTTTTTCCATGTAGGAATGTAAATAGGTCAACTTTGATAAGTTCCTTTTGATTTCTTTTCCCTGATTACCTTCTCAGGCATCTCTTGCTTCTTGAGTCTGGATGTCAAATTTTCTATTCAACTCTGGTTTTTTCCTCAAGAATGCTTGAAAGTCCTCTATTCCACTGAATGACAATATTTTCCCCTGAAACAAAATACTCAATTTTGCTGGGTAGGTGACCCTTGGGTTCAGTCCCAGCTCTTTTGCCCTCTGGAATATCATATTCCATGCCCTTCAATCCCTCAGTGTAGAAGCTGCCAGGTCCTGGGCTATTCTGATTGTGTTTCCACAATATTGAAATTGTTTCTTCCTGGCTGCTTGTAGTATTTTCTCCTTGATCTGGGGATTCTGGAACCTGGCTATAATATTCCTGGGAGTTTTCTTTTTGGGATCTTTTTCAGGAGGTGATCTGTGATTCTTTCAACCTCTATTTTGCCCTCTGGATCTAAAACATCAGGGCAGTTTTCCTTGAGAATTTCTTGAAGGGTGATTTCTAGGTTCTTTCTTTGATCATGGCTTTCAGGTAGTCCAATAATTTTTAAATTGTCTCTCCTGGATCTATTTTCCAGGTCAGTGGTTTTTCCCATGAGATATTTCACATTGCCTTCTATTCTTTCATTTGTTTGGATCTGTTTGACAGCATCTTGATTTCTCATAAAGTCATTAGCTTCCATTTGCTCCAGTCTAACTCTGAAGGAATGAATCTCCTCAGTGAACTTTTGAGATTCTTTTTCCATCTGGCAAAGTTGGCTTTTTAAGGCATTCTTCTCCTCATTGCCCTTTTGGGCCTCCTTTGCCAGTCTATTATTTAAGGTGTTATTTTCCTCAGTCAGGCTGTTGACCCTCATTTCATACTTTTCCTGCATCCTTCTCATTTCTCTTCCCAATTTTTCCTCCACGTCTCTTATTTGTTTTTTAAAGTCCTTCTTAAGGTCCTCTATGGCCTGTAACCCACCCATATTTTCCTTTGGGGCTTTTGAAGCAGGATTTCTGACCTCACAGTCCTCCTCCTATTCCATGCTTCCATCCTCTTTGCCCCCAAAATAGGCGTCTAATATTGAGTTTTTCTGTTTATTTTGTTTCCTTTGCCTAGGCATGTTGCCACTTATTTACTTGACTTTTGGGCTTTTTGCCACAGTAGGACTCTGCCACCAGACAGGGGAGCTACCGTCCTGAATGTTGGGGTCTTCACAACTTCCTGTTCTGGCAAGTTGGATGCCCACCCCAGACCTCCCCTCCAGATCACAATCCAGATCCAAGCAAGTTAAAGCAAGAACGATTAACCCCCAAGACTGATCGCTGGACCTCCCTACAGTTCGCAGGCCAGGGGCTGAAGCTGCCACTGAAATTGCAAAATGGCGTGTCTCCTGAGTGGCTTCTAGCCCCCAGGGGAGAAAGCTGATGCGTTCCCCAAATACTGGTCCCAAAGTCCATAGGGCATTAACCTCTCACTTTGTCCTAGGCATATCTGTGCTGATAATTCTGGAATCGCCACAGCTGCTGGTGTTCTGGGGTCCCTCCAGCCGGCTACTGGCCTGGCCACCCTGGGACTAAAACCATGGCTCAAGCGGGCCTGGGCTCGGCTCCCAGAGTGCTGAGGTGTTGGTTCCCAGCGCACTGTCCTGTGGGTTCCCAGAGCACTGCACTGGCCACTCCCTGCAAAGCTGCTGGGCTGTCCTCAGTGGGAGGTTAGCTTCTCTGTGTTGTTCTGTGGGTGCTGGGGCTCCAGAAGTTGTTCAGCGTCCCCTTTTACATGGTTTGGAGGTGATCTGGAGGGAGAGCACCTAGGACATGCTGTTTCTACTCTGCCATCTTGGCTCCACCCCTCCATCTCTTTTTTTAAAGAAACATTTTTTTTTTTTTGCTTTTTGTAGGGGCAGTTGGGGTCGTGACTTGCCCAAGGTCACACAGCTAGTAAGTGTCTGAAGCAGGGTTTGAACTCAGGTCTTCCTGACTCCAGGACTGGTGCACTGGCACCTAGGTGCCCCCATCTCTTTATTTTAAGTCATGATTCAGAAATCTGAATCCCATTCTCAGACTTCTAACCAGTCATCCACTTCACAATAATTTTTTCTCTTCTTCATCCCTTAAGGAATCAAGGAGACTAATTAGGAAGAGCCTATTAAGTGTATACAGGACAACCATTTGGTGTTGTGGAACTGGAGCTCAGGACAAGAACTAAATAAGCCTAGAGATATAAATTTGAGAGTTACCTTCATAAAGATGATCATTCAATCTGTGGGAACTTATGAGGTCACTGGGAGAGAGACAAGAGTGCCTAGGACAGAGTCAACAGAGCCTTGAAATCAGGGGGCACCATGTAAAGTCTTGCCTACCCTAGCATGTAGGGAACAGTAGGGTTTTGGATGTTGAATAATGTACCCGGTGTCCTGGCCCCCTAGATCTATGGGTTATGCTCCCAGTCAGAGTGCATTATGTGGCTGATGAAACAGCAAAAGATGGAGCAAGAATAATCAGGCAGGTAGGAACAGTGTCATGAAAACTTGGAAAGGAGAGTACACACAGGAGGAGAGGGGCTCCCTTCTTTGTGAAGAAAGTCGGCGTGGGAGAACCTCCTTTTCTGTCTCTTTGGTTGTGATGTCCTTTTACTCAGGAAATTAATTTATGGTCACTGATGGCAGAAGAATGAAAACACACCTTAGACAATGTGTAGTGTGTGTGTGTGTGTGTGTGTGTGTGTGTGTCCAAATGGAGACACACTATGTATGCATGCTCCCACCAAGGGATTATCAGTGCCCCTGATAAAAAAGAACATCACTCCTGAGATAACCCAGAAGCCATCCCCAGTCTGATCAGAGAGATATGAGGTGCAGAAAGAGCTGAGGGGGAGTCTTGTCTTCCTTTCTTTTCAGCACACCAGCACTAATAAGGCGAAAAGGGGTGGGGGGCCACTCTAAATTGGTAGGGCATGAACTACTATGGCACTGTTTTGGTGAAGTTTGTATTGGTCTACCCTTTCTATGTGTGGTGGGGGGCACAGAGTGCTAGGCGCTAGGGAGGGGACCATCCATCATCCATCATATTCAGGGTTGACATTCCCAGTTCCAGGTCGCCACATGAAAACTGGGAGCCTGGGTACCCCCTGCTACATGTGTCTTTGTCTCTCTTCTGATGATAGCCCCATCCAATGACCCTCCTCCTCATCAGATTTTCAGTGCCTCTCCCTCTGTAAAACAAAACAAAACAAAAAACAACCCCACAACAAAAAAACCTAAACCAACCATCCAAGAAAAGATCTGCTATCAATCATTTTACATCTTAGTGTGAATTTAGCCTATTTCTGACTCCCAGGAGTATATGTATTTCAAGACATTTCTCATTGTAGAATGACACATTGGTAGAGTATAAGGAAATCCAGACTAGGAGACCTAGTTTCTAGTATCTTACCGCCTTAGACACTAATGAGGTATTGTGACTTAAGGCAATTCACTGAGTTTTTCTAGGCCTCTCTTTCCTCTTCTGTACAATGAGGGATTTGGACTGGGTGGTCTCTAAGACATCCCTTCACCTACCAAAATAATTTTAGGCATCAGGGAGCAAACTGGGAGACATTTTATTTGATCAGAGGGATCCGAAATCAGGGGTATGTTGGTAAATATTTAACAACCAGGCTCTCTGGGAAGAAAAAAAAGTATACACATATTTTAAAGTTTAATCTGCAATATTGACACTTTTTTAAGCCTAGACAATTAATGAGGCAGTAAACCAAGCTTCAATTCATAGTGATTGCTCATTTTTGAGGTATAAATGGTCACACTGAAAATTTAACGATGAACTCTCTAAAGAAGTTAGAGCTAGCTCTTGCACACTCCTGCCTGAAACATGACAACAATAATTTTTAAAGCTGCTACTATGTGCTAGTCCTTGGGGATACAAAGAAAAGCAAAAAACAACCCCTGCTCTAAAGAACCCTACAGTCTAATGGGGGAGACAATATGCAAACAATTACGCACATACAAGATACATCAAGGACAAATTAGAGATAATCTCAGAGGTAAATCACTAGAATGAAGGGGAAGTGAAAAGAAGGTGAGATTTTACCTGAAATTTGAAGGAATCCAGGAAATCTAGGAAGTAGAGATGAGGGGAGAGAATGTCCTAGGCATAGAGGACAGCCATAGAGACAGACTCTGAAAATCCTCAGAGTCTGGAAATACATTGTTTTGTGTGAGGAACAGCAGGGAGGTCAGTGTCATTGGACTGTAGAATGTATAGGAGGATTTAAGTATAGGAAGACTCAGGGGCAGCTAGGTGGCCCGGTGAATAGAGCACCTGCCCTGGAGTCAGGAGGACCTGAGCTCAAATCTGGCTTCAGACACTTACTAGCTGTGTGACCTTGGGCAAGTCACTTAACCCCAACTGCCCTCCAAAAAAAGCAAAAAAAAAAAGTTAAGACTGGAAATGGAAAGAGGCCATGGGGGAGCGGTTAATCAGACATTAGGAGGGACGTCATTCTAGGACTAGGGAAAAGAACATACATTGCCTTGGAGGCCAGAAAACCTGGTTTCTAGTCTTGAATATACTCTACTTGCTGAATGGTTTTGGGCAAGAGGCTTAAACTTTTTGGTCCCTTGGAGATGGAATAGTGCCATTTGACCTATATCTCAGAGATGGTGTATGAAAGAATTAGTCAGATTCATCTTTTTGCTTCCCAGAGGGGAAAAAGTAATATTCTGTCACTTTTCCTCTCCTTGGAGTGAAAATTAAAGTTGATTCATGGGGTTCCAATAATGTGGGTGCCCAGAGGTAAAAGACAGAGCCCCAAGGCTGGAACCCAGGAAAAAATGGCTAGGATTAAGGAAGAGCAAGAAGCCTGCAGCATATTGTTGTTTTTGTTGTCAGGGACTCTGGGTCTGTTGTCAGAATGTTCATCTTCCTGAGTTCAAACCTGGCCTTAGACATTTACTAGCTGTGTGACCCTGGGCAAGTCACTTCACCCTATTTGCCTCAATTTCCTCTTCTGTAAAATGAGCTGGAGAAGGAAATGTCAAACCACTTTAGCATCTTTACCAAGAAAACCCCAAATGGGGTCATGAGGAATTGAATACAACTGGACAACAATAACAAAAGAGGTACAGAGGTTCAGAAGACTGTGGCTCTGATCCCACCCGAGAAAGAGGAAACTCTCCTGCAGGGAAGTCTCCCAGAATACAGATCACATAATTCTTGGAGGTGTCTAAATTTAAGAACAATGAAGCCTTTATAACTGAATGAGGGAAGTGTGATAGGAGGGATGGGAGGATGGGTAGAGACAGAGAGACTGTAGGAAAACACAGACATATGGGGAGACAGAAACAAACAGGTAGGAGGAGAGACAGATAGGGAGAGATAGGGACAGATGGGAAGAGAGACAGAGGGGGAGAGAGACAGAAATAGAGGATGGGAGAAACAAAGAGACAGAGGGTGAGAGAGACAAAGAAACAGAGGATAAAAGAGACAGAGAGAGGGAAAAAGATAGGGAAGAGAGAAAGACAAAGGGAGCAAAATAGAACGGGACAGACAAGCAGAGAAGAAGAGAGGGACAGACTCAGACAAATGAGGGAGACAGACAGACAGACGGAGAGGGGAAAAGAGAGAGGGGAAGGGAAGCACACAGAGATAGAGGAGAGACAGAGACACAGACAGAGGAGAGTCAGAGAGGAAGGAGATGAATTGAAGCTATTATAGAGAGAGATTGAAATAAGGAGAATGGGAGTTGTCCCAGAGAAATGCAGCAAGATAAAGGAGCTATGAGAGAGACAGAGGGACAGACACACCAACCCATCCATACCATCCATCCATACACCCACACAAGAGAGAGAGAGAGAGAGAGAGAGAGAGAGAGAGAGAGAGAGAGAGAGAGTCAGTCAGTTAGTCAGTCATATTGTTTGCTATTTTGTTGGGCTTTTGTCCATTCTGCCTCTGGGGTGTGGGGAGAGGGGAGGGATTTGGGTCCCTAAAGCACTCTTTGACTAGCACTTCCTGCTGGTTCCTCCCTGTCCCCTTCATTCCCTTTGCCTGTTCTGTGAAATTCTGCAACTTTCAAGGCCCCTTAAGAGGTTAAGGGCACCTTAGAAGTCATCTTGTCTCTCTTCTAGAGAATCCAGCTGAGATCAAAATTCACACCAACTCTGCTCTATCAAATCCTATCTTATTTCCAATCCTTTCCACCGTTGTGGGGGAGCTCACACCTTTGATTTCATCAGTTTAGGGACATGCAGGTGTGAAGCCTCTTCTGTCAGTGCAATAGCATCTAATAGTCTTGCAGAGCTGCCCCTGGGGAACTGAGAGATACCCTTGCCCAGGGTCATGTGGATAATATGTGTTCAAGGCAGGTCTTCTTGTCTCCAAAGTTGGAGCTTTATCCACTATTGCATACTGTCCTTTGGGGTGAATGTATTGGAATTGAGTCTTTTCTGAGGTATCTGGGAACTCATGAAGGGTCAAGAGTGTCTGCAAGGGGATGATGAAAGAAAAGATCCCTCATGCCCCTCGTAAAGATTACTCTGCCTCCTCCCCACCTCCACCCCATCTCTGCCTGATCACCTCAGAAGGTCACCAGTTGTATGTGTTGTTTCCCTCCTAGTCTCCAATTCCCTTTTTATTGATCAGAAGGGAAATTCTATTCTGAGGACCTGAATTCACCTCTGTCTTGGAGGAGTTGGGAGGGGCAAAGGGGGGAAAGAAGGAATTTGGCCCAGCAGAGCCAGAACTCTAGCAGCCTACAGAGAACAATTCCCAGGATAGAGACCCTTGCCTCATACTTCCTCCACTCTAATGTACTCCCTATCAATCCACAGAGTCTTCTCAAATTGAAGCACAGAGACCCCTAGAATTATTTTCTAATTATTGGCTGGCAGCTGGTCCCCAGTACCCTCTAGGTGCATTGGCCAGTAATACTATCTTATTTATTCTTTCTCTGCTTTTACCTTGCATGGAGAGTCCTCCAGGAAAAGAAGGCATAATCCAGACCAAGGTTAGACTCTCTGGTGATATGAGTGTGTTATTTCAGTACCCAGTGAGGCTTTTGTTGTGAAACACTTGAACCTGGCCAGCTCACAACCTCCTTCCCTTAGCTACTCTGATCCTAGACACAAGGATAAACAGTGGGAGTAAGCTATTTCATCCCTCCTTCACTGCAATAGCCTTGGTTATAATTTAACACACATTTGTTAAGCATCTATTATGGCATGCTTGGGCAGCTAGGTGATGCAATGAATAGAGTGCTGGACCTGGAATCGGGAAGACTCATCTCCCTGAGTTCAAATCCAGCCTCAGACATTTACTAGCTGTGTGACCCTAGGCAAGTCACTTAATGCTGTTTGCCTCATTTTCCTCACCTGTAAAATGAGCTGGAGAAGGAAATAGCAAACTGCTTCTACATCTTTGCCAAGAAAACCCTAAATGGAGTCACAAAGAGTGAAAAAATTACTGAACAATAAGAAAGAGGCATGATGGAAGGAGTTCTGTATTTGGAATCAGAGGACCCCGATTCATACCTGGATCTGCCGCTAGTATGATGCTGATGCTAGCCCAGTCATAACTTCTCCAGACCTCAGTTTCTCCCTCTATAAAATAAGGAGGTTGAATTCCATTGACCATAAGGCCTCTGCCATATTGAAATCAATTATCCTAAGTACAGAGCTAGGTTCCACATAGATCCTGAGGTAAAGGAGATTACAATCTAATAGGGAGGGAGAGAATTAGGACCTGACTGCTACTGGAGCATTTGGGTTTTCTCTAGAGCCTGTGTGATTGGGGATGTCTACAACTCCCGCCCATGCTTGGTAAAGAGTACAGCAGAGAAGGCTGGAGTTCAGCACCAGATTCCTGGAACAGCAACCACATAGTTCTCGACCTACCCCTGCCCCCACTCTTCAGGGATGGTCTCTAGGCAATCTCTAAGTAAATGTAAGTTCTTTTAGGGCAATTTTGTCTTTGAATCCAGAGTGCCCTGCACACAATAGATGCTTAATAAATATTTATTGAATTGAATTAAACGTAGGTCACATGAGAGATCATAGGACCACAGACTTAATCGATCTTAGAGACCATCAACTCTCTCCCCATTTTGCAGATGAGGAAACTGAGGAAAGTTAAGTGACTTGCCCAGGGTCACACAACTAGTATTTGAGATAGGATTTGAACCCAGGCCTTCCTGACTCCAGGTCCTACCCCCATACACACTATGCCAAACTGCCCTAGGGGAGAGGGGTGACAAAATGCCCTTCCTCCTCTTAAGTCCATGTTGTGTAGAAAATAGCTGTTCTATACTCTCCCAGTGTTCCTACAAGTGTTGAAGATTAGTTCTTCAATACAGTATTTTTATTCCTCTCGGTGTTGAGTCAGAAGGCAACCCAAAAATGTCCCATTAATTCCTTGCTTTTACCCTTAAATGTCTGTGGCTAACCACTGCTACTCCTACCCTAATCCCCAGGTCCTGTTCCTAAGAAGAGTTGGTCCACGTACTGCATCACTACTACCATCAGATAACTTGATTACAGGTCTGGAGTTGGAAGGGACCCCAGGGGCCTTCTGGTCCAACCTCCTCATTTTTTGGAAATGGAATATGGGAAGTAAAGCTCAGAGATATTGACTAATCAATCAATAAACATTTATTAAATGCCTTACTATGTGTTAGTCTCTGTGCTTGGGATACAAAAAGACCAAAAGACCTCTCCCAAGTTCCTTAAGGACAGGGACTCTCCTGAGGACAGGTCTCTCCTTCATCTGACCAGAAAGTCCCAAATAGAAGGTGTCTCCTCAATCAGATGAGAAACATAAAGTTTTGCTCACAGGGAGCACTAGAATAGGGTAGGACTGTGATAGGCCTAGGGATGTGGGATCAAGGACCAATGTGTTCAAGTCCCTTCCTCCTCTGACCAGGCCTCCCTCTCCTTCCCATTTCAATTTGCTCCCTTCACCTTTCCAGGTTGTGTTTTACTTGGCCTCCCCCTCACGCCTTTGCTCAGTGCCGATCTGATTGCAGTAATTAGTTAATCAGTAACTGGCATAATTTCCCCCTGATTAATGCAGGAATAATCACCCACCAGAGCTGCCAGCAATTTGCTTATCAGAGTCACTTTGAAACAGCTTTGAAAATAAGCCATTTGCACCTTGCTCCAGGTTAAAATTAGAGCTGTCAGAGAGGCTGCCCTCTGCTGTAAGGAACTTGCGTGTGTTATCTTGGGGAGGGGCTAGGAGACTGACCCGATAAAGAAGGCTACCTTAACCCAGAGCACCCTCTCTCCCTCCTTGTCCCCTGGCCTGTGCAAAAGGCCTAAATGAAGGAAATGGAATCCTTCTGTCCTCTTCAGGTCATTCCACTTGATTAAGGGAAGCATTGAATCCCTGCTCCCTCCACCTCCATTATTTCTTCCTTCTCCAAGCCCTAAGTGTGAATCGGGGCATTGACTAGGCCAGCGATGGGGAACCTGCAGAACTAATGACTGAAAGTCAAAGGGCCACATTTGAGGACCTACAGGGCCACACGTAGCCTTGAGGCCACAGGTTCCCCATCCCTGGCCTAGACCCTGAGAGGTATTGGATATGGTCTCCTTCAGAGTTTGGGGCAAGGAAAACCATAAGTAGTTTTTGACCTTATTACAATAAGACCTTGTACATAATAACTACTGAATACATGTTTCACCAGGTGAGGTTTTCTCCCTCTCCTTTATTGGATTATTACAGGGACTATTTACCTTTTCTGTGTCTTGGACCCTTTTGGCAGTCTGTTTAAGTCTATGGATTCTTCAGAATAATGTTTTTAATGAGTAAAATAAAATACGTAGAATTACAAAGGAAATTTTTTCCCATTCAAGACCAGAGACTACATGAAATCTAACCTAATCATGAACCCAGGTACATATTAGGTACCTGAGCTTGAGAACTCCTGAATCAGGCCACTTGCTCTGGCTGCTTGCTATATAAATGCTGTCAGTAGTTATACGCTTAATCCTAGTGTAATGAGAGTGTTTGGCCCTACACAGAGCATTTATCCAAGAGAGTGTGTGTGGAATGGCCGGGAATATTTATGATTGCAATGCTAGGTTAGAGAATATGGAGGAAAACGGTGACTGAATCAGGGAACGCTTTCTGGGAAAGAAAGGCTGATGATGTCCTGTAGAGGAGGGCGGGGTTTGGGGTTTGGGACCTGAGGAAGTCTGTTTTAAGTAAAAGGGACAGATGCTTGGAGGTGTTGCTGATGAATAGGAAAGGGCGGGGGGCATGAGTATATATGGCTTTACTGGGAGAGATGGAAAGCCTTGTGGATGAACAGGTTGGGGGATGTTATCTAGGAGCAGTCTGGAAAGCATATCAACTGTCCTGGCTATGTATGTATTTATACTTATGTATCTATGCTTCTGCTATAGAAAACTTCAAAGAGTCTAATTAGATTTGACAAAAATTTATTAAAGTACTTTCTATGTGAAAGGCACTATGCTAGGTGCCTGGGGACACAAAGACCTTAAAGAAATTCAAGGACCTTATAGTCTTTAGGAGGTAGTAAGTACATGCTGTATCTCTGGGCACTGGGTACACTCGGGGTCAGTCCTCCAGAGATGGCTGCATTCATGGATGGGCCCTCACCAATAGGTTTACCTTAAATAGTCAGCCAGTAGATAACAATTAGTTCAAAACAAAGGTATGTAATGAAATGGAATAGTAAGAAAAGTAGCGATAAAAAAATTTCACCCACAAACCTGGAGGGTATTCTACCACAAATACAGACATCAGTGGGGAGAGTGGATACATGTAGAGGGTATACCATGGAGTACCTGTATGATTTCTGAAGGCTAATTTCTTTCTTTTTTTTTATAAATGCTTTATTAACTTCTGGTTTACATCATTCATTTCTGCCAGATTTTGAGTTACAATTTTTCCCCATTTTTCCCCTACCCACCACCCCAGAATAGCAATCCCACAGGATATCCCCTCATCCAATCTGCTCTCTCCCATATCTTCTCCCATACCCCCTTCGACTTTTCCATTAGGGCAAGGTGAATCTCTGGCCCCAATGCCTGCACATCTTATCTCCCAATTACATGCAAAATAGTATTAATAATAGTATTTACATATATTTGAAACATTTAATTTTAAAACTTTGAATTCCAGATCCATTCCTTTCTTCCCTTGTCACCCACTCCTGCTGGGAAGATAAGCAATTTAGTACGTTCCCCCCTAGGGGAATAAGCCGACACGCTCCCAAACACTGGTCCCAAAGTCCACAGGGCACCAACCTCCCACCCCGTCCCAGGCATATATGCGTTGACAATTCCGGAATTGCTACAGCCCGGTGCTCTGGGGTCCCTCCAGCCAGCTGCTGGTCCAGCCGCCCTGGGGCCAAAACCTCCAACTCATGCAGTCCCAGGCTCGACCCCCAGAACACTGTGCCGGGTGCTCCACACTGGGACGCTGGACTGTGCCCAGTGGTAGGCCAGCCTCTCTGTGCCGTTCTGTGGGCCCTGGAGCTCCAGAGGTTGCCCAGAGCCCCACTCCTGCACAATTTCTAAGTGACATGGGCTGGAGTACCTCAGAAGTGCTGCCTCCACTCCGACATCCTGGCTCCACCCCCCCCGAAGGCTAATTTCTTTTTTTTTTTTTCAGAGTTTAACTGCTTTAATAGTTCTGCATTTAGGAAATTATCTGACATCACAGAAAGAACTTCAGTCTTCTAAACCCAAAGATCTTGCAGAAAGTCCCATGATATCAATATGCCAAGAAAGTGAAGCCATTGTCCTGGCTTGGTATATAGGAGCTCAAGTTCTGTCTTGGTGGTATTTCTGTCCATCCTATCTTGTTAATGCAGTTCCTAGGTGTTGTTCATTCTGGCCCCTTGACAGAGTCTGCTCAGGGCCTCAGTGTGACAAGGACTTTCGACCCTTCAGCATTCACTGCAAGATAACCTAGACTCCACCAGGGGTGCTGAGTCTACAAATCCAACCATGTTTCCGCTTCCGTTTGATATTACTGGGCTGGTATTCATTGCCTCGGGCCTTAGAACGGACCTGTTGATAGGACCAAGGTGACAGGGACCTATGCTGTGCCTCAAGGAAGCTGCTGCAGGGATCAGTAGAGACTCGGGCAAGGAGCGTGATACTCCTCAGCTGGGGCAGCCATGGTAGGAATGACCTGGCAGCGGCGTGAGGGGTGAAGAGGGGCCCACAAGGGGACCCCATGAGGGCCCGCCACTGGGAGAGAGGACGCAGCACAAAGCCCATCCTCCTCACTCTGTAGGCTAATTTCTAAAAGCCTATGTTCATTACTCATATGAAGGTTATTGACCCAATGACTACCAAACAACTTCTAAATTCCTCCATTTTATCAACTCCAATCCCCCTTTTCTCTGCCAAATAGATGAGAAAAGACATAGAGTCCGTGCCTAGGTCAGGGCCTAGATGACCATCCTTTCATATATATGCATATTTCAGTTGTTCAGTTGTTTTTCAGTCATATCTGATCCTTTGTGACCCCATTGAGGGTTTTCTTGGCAAAGATACTGGAGTGGTTTGTCATTTCCTTCTCCAGTTCATTTTACAGATGAGAAACCTGAGGTACACAGGGTGAAATGACTTACCCAGTGTCACACAGCTGGTAAATGTCTGAGGCTATATTTGGAAGATGAGTTTTCCTGACTCCAGGTCTGGCACTCTATCCATTTTACCACCTAGCTGCATATATGACCAGCCAAAGTCTAAAGGAGCTTTCATTTCAGTCTTAGAGCCAAGGTGTATTAATGATTGAGGAAATCAGGGGACTGTTTCTGGAGGAGAGGTCTCCTCTTTTTGTTATTCCTAGTCTAGTGGCTCTTAACCTCCTCAGCTAGCTGTTGAAAGTACAAGATGTTTATATAGGGGGAGGGCTGGAGGCAAGGGGGAGGACATGGGATTATAGGTGCTTATAATGTTTACATTGTTCAGCCCTGTCTAGATGAGGAGGCTAAGTTTTAATATAGGAATTTTCTCAGTTCTTCATTCCCTTTGTCCAGTTTTTCTGATCTCACTCCTTTTTACTATAGTTTCTTTCCCTCCCTTCCTTCCTTTTTTTTTTCTTTGCTTTTTGGAGGGCAATTGGGGTTAAGCGACTTGACCAAAGTCACATGGCTAGTAACTGTGTCAAGTTCCTGAGGCCGGATTTGAACTCAGATCCTCCTGACTCCAGGGCCGGTGTTCTATTCACCGCTCCACCTAGCCACCCCTTTACTATAGTTTCTTAAGGAGTCTGGTTTTTTTTTCCTACTTCCCAGCTCCCCATGCCCTGACCCCCCAATTCTACTCCAAGTCCATCTAGAGCCCCATCTCTGCCACACCTCTTTGCTTTCTCTCTGGGTCCAAGGTCCAAATGTCAGGAAGTCCCATATGATAACTTTTCCTCTCTAGGTCCCCATTTACTCCCCAAACTAACATTTCTCAGGCCTTCTACACCTCTGAATTTTCATGTTCTGCTTCTTTCTGTTCTTGACTTACTCCTCTCTCATCTCTCACTCTCCTTTCTGTTCCCTGCCCCCCACCACCCCACATCTGGCTTCTGCCTGTCTTTCTCCGATTGTTCTGCTCCCTTTCAGCTAGTCTCTTGACTGATAAATTAACATTCATAAATGTACACATTTACATTGAACCTGGGGAAGATGGCTTCTTCTTATTGCCAAAGAGTACACAGAACCTTCCTCTCTAGGGAGAAGGGGTAGTCATCACAAGGGGCTCCAGGGAGGATCTGGGCATGTGGAAACCTTATAGTACAGGCAGGAGCTCAGTGAGGTCCCCAGGAGAGTAGAGACACAAGGGGTAGCTGAGGCCTGGCTTACCTTTCATTAATATTTCTTCTTCGTGCATCTCCTTTGCAGTCTCCATTCAGAAACAGAGGGAATAATTATAGATGATGCAGCCCCTTGACTAAGCATTAAATATTGATCTGCTTTAATGTTTCATTCTGTTTATTTTAAATATACACCCTTGCTTCCTGCTTCTTCCCTTAGTGGAGGTGAGGTGGAGAAGGGGGAAAGCTAGTAACTATTGGGAGAAATGGAAAGGGACAGATTTTTGTATGGAGAGACCGTGGAGGCTGAAGGTCTGAATTTTGTCAAATAGGACCCCAATGAATAAAGTGGTGGAGATAGATTTGGACCTGACTTCAATCCATTTTATTCATTCAACCAAGTCAACAAGCATTTAAGTGTTAAGTGTTAGGGATACAAAAAAAGACAAAAACAGCCCCCGCCCTCATGGAAATCACAGTCTAACATTGCAAATGTATCTGTACAAACAAGATGTACACAGGATAAATTAGAGATAATCAATGGAAGGAAGGCAATTATAAATGGCCCTGTGCCACCTGTGTTTTCAGAACCTCATTCAATGCTGTGGGAGATATAGAAGTAGGAGATACAGTGACTGCCTTCAAGGAACTTGTAGTTAGGATGGGTGGAGAGAGGAGCCTAGATACACACATAGGAACAAAGCTGAAAAATTTAATTAGTGACAAAGATAAAGTGACAACATCAGAGAAGAATACAAGAAATCTTCCAAGCACTATTTTCTCAAGTGCAATATGAGTCCCTGTGCCTGGCTTTTCAATGCCCTTGACAATGCCCGTGTGTGTGTGTGTGTGTGTGTGTGTGTGTGTGTGTGTGTGTGAGAGAGAGAGAGAGAGACAGACAGACAGACAAACAGACAGAGAGAAAGACAGAGAGACAGAGATAGAGAAAGATAAAGGAAGTTATACAGAGATGAAAAGAGACAAGAGACAGAAACAGAGATGAGGAGGGAGGTAGAGGGAAATATCAACAGATACAAAGATACTGAGATACAGAGACCGAGACAGATAAAGATGGAGAGTGAGAGAAACAGAGATGGAGAATCAGAGTATTATGGCTCAATCTGCAAATGGGCCAGCCCACATGAAAACTGTCAAGTAACAAGTGCAAAGAAAACTTGATTTCAGGATTGAATTGAGCAAACCTTTATTAAGCACTTGCTTTGTGCAAGACATTGTACTTGAAACAATAACCTTAATTTGAAAGCACCTATTGGATTTTTTAAAAGTGAGGCTATTTGCTAATTTTCTTTTTGAACTTCAGATACTCCCCCCAAATATGAACTTCATTGTGTCCTGAGTCCCAAATCATGCTGTTTTACCAGAAGCCTTTCCCAGCCCCTCTTAATGCTTGTGCCTTCCCTCTTGGTTATTTCCTATTTATCCAGTCTATTTCTTGTTTCTGTATAGTTGTTTGCATGTTGTCTCCCTAATTAGATGGTGAGCTCTTTGAGGGCAGGAAATTTTTGTTTGTTTCTCTTTCTTTACATCCCAACATTAAGCATAGTGCCTGGCATATAGCAGAAGCTGGATAAATACTCACTGACCAATTGACTATTGTCAGTATTGGGGAAGCTGTCATTTGCCAGCTTGCAAATGGATCTTAACAAATGTATATGAAAATGTGCTCTCTTTATTCATGTTCAGGTGAGTCTCTTGACTCATGGTCATTGCCGAGTCTCTGGAAGACTCCTGGTCAAATCCTGCCTCTGACAACTTATTTGGGCAAGTTGCTTATAGGATTGTAAAGAGCTGGAAGGGCCCTTGTTCTTCATTAATTATCAATCGTGTCCTACTCTTTGTGACCTCAGTGGAGGTTTTCATGGCAAGGATACTGGAGTGGTTTGCCATTCCCTTCTCCAGCTTATTTTACAGATGAGGAAACTGGGGCAAAGAGGGTTTAATGACTTGCCTAGTGTCATATAGCTAGTATCTGAGGTCGAATTTGAACTCAGGTCTTTCTGACTCCAGGTTCATTGCTTTATCTGGAATACCCCATGTGACTTCCACCTGACTTCTTTAGAGCTCAGTTTTTTATTTGGGAAATAGAGCAGTTTGACTAGGTGATCCCTGAAGTCCATTTTTGGATTTATGATCCAATGATAAGTTTGGGTTGAGCCATCCGCACTCTCTGGTCTTGTGCCCTTTCTGACTAAGGATAGCTATTTTGTGGCTGTTGGTGTTCAGTCTGATTGGGGACCAATCTTCTCGGTTCAAACTTGACTCGTCCAGATGTACTTTTACCATGACCTCACTGATACGACATGATAACCATTGGACTAAGTAATAGCCAAGATGGCACAGGAAGATCAGAATCCATGGGAAGAGAAGAGTGATGGGAGAAAGAACATGGTGTAAGGGGGAAGAAGGGAGAAGTCTTCAAGAAATATAGGCAAGTAGGGTGTCATTGGTACTACTGTATTAAATTTAATATGTAAAGTTATTCCTACCACATCCCAATTTTCCCCATTGTGGTTTTGATATATTGCAGGTTGGCATAAGAAACTAAATGGGAATTTTTTTTGGAGTTTTGTGGAAGCTGCAGATGACATGTGAAGACCAGCAGACAGAAGAGAAAAAAAGTTTAGAAACTCAGAAATGCATAAAATATATGCATGATATTGTATAATATCAACCCAAATTTTACAATGAGGTACTGTGTTTACCTTATAAAAGAAAAAGAAAAAATTCAGACTTCTTCTCTGGTATGAAGGGGAGGGCCAAAAAATTTAACTCTGATTTTTCATATTGCAGAGGTGCTGTGCCCTATTCCCCTCAATGTGGAAGAGATAACTGTGCCTTTAAAAGTACAGAATATAGGTTTAGAGTTTCATCTGAAGTCTCTTTTATGTTATCTTCATTTGGATATGTTTCTGTTGTCAAATTCATAATAAAAAAAGGAGAAAAGTCATTGCCTCCCTCCCCTTAGGGCATCGAGGGAATTATTGTAGCAGATTGGGGATGAAGCCAGGGTCTGGACTCTATCCACTTGGGTGGCTCTGGAAGGGAGGAATAATCTGGTTATGCAACACAGAGGGCCAAGAACCTTATCAGGCTTGGGGGGTGGGGGAATTTCCCCTCCAGGGCCCTAGGTTTGGTATAAATGTGCACTGCTCTGGGATGAGCAAGACTTTGCTCTGCCCTTTCTAGAGAGGGGTTTGGAGTTGGAAAAGCTACAGGTAAGATGGTCCAATATGTTTATAGGGGTGAAATTGGGTTATACCGTATACCAAGAGCAGTTTTTAAGACAATGATGGTGGCAACAGTAATAAAAGCTAATATTTCTGTCTTGCTTAAAGGTTAGCAAAGTGATTTACATTTGTTATTTTGTTTGATCCAGTAACAGCCCTGGGAGGGGGGATCTCATTTTGCAGATGAGGAAATTGACGTGAATTGAGACTAAATGACTTTCTTAGATCACTCAGCTCGTGTCTGAATTGGGATTCATACTCAGGTCTTCCTGACTTAGTTCTGCTTAGTTTTCTAGGTAATAATAGTGATAACATAACAATAAAAGCAACAATGCTAATGAGGGTTAACCTTTATGAAACACTTGGAGGTTTGCAAACTACTTTGCCTCTATTATCTTTTTTGAATCTCACAACAAGCCTGTGAAGTAGGTGCTTTTGTTATCCCCATTTTACAGATGAGAAAACTGAGCTAAAAGAGGGCATCTTGAAGGGTATATATGACATCAGGAAGGACCAGAGCCATGTCTGTAGCTGAGAGAGAGAGAGAGAGAGAGAGAGAGAGAGAGAGAGAGAGAGAGAGAGAGAGAGATGGAAAGAGACTGAGAGACAGAGAGAAATGAAAAGAGACAGAGACAGAGAGAGATGAAAAAAGAGATAGAAAGGATGAAGTGGATTGAATGTTTGCTCCTTTGCTTAGGTCCCCTTTCGATGATGCTTCATCATGGTGGGGAGGTGACCCTGGGTTTTCCAAAGTGATTCTGTGAGCTGGATTAGATCCTCCCAAGCTGGAAAACTTTAGGCGCAAACTAGGTTGGTCTGTCATCTTCAGATGATCTACATGTCAGAAAGACTCATCAAGAATGGTCAGGGTCAGTTAGGTGGTGCAGTAGATGGAGCACTGGCCCTGGAGTCAGGAGTAACTGAGTTCAAATCCAGCCTCAGACACTTGATACTTACTAGCTGTGTGACCCTCAGCAAGTCACTTAACCCTGCAAAAAATAAATAAATAAAAGAAGAATGGCCACCATGTGATGATAATTATTTTTTTTTAGTCCTAGCTACTCACAAAGCCTGTCTATTAAGGCATGGAAGGGTCACAATCTGTGTTCATCCATGGAGGCAGTGTGCACTTAGGAAATCACAGATCCTTGAAGTATGGAAGCTGGATATGTACCTGTAGGAGCTGGCAGTGCCATGAAGTAGAAAGAGCATTAGACTGTAATCGAAGGATGTGAATTTGAATCCCGACTCTGCTACTTATTACCCTACTAACTTTGGGCAGATATTTAACTTTTTGGGTCCTCCTTTTCCTCATCTCTTTAATAGATGGTTGGATTAGATGATCTCTATGGTACTTTCCAGCTCTATATTTTCCAATGATTCTATCTGTGTGACCTTGGGAAGCTTACAACCTTTTTCTGAGGTGTAATTTCTTCACTTCTAGAACGAAGGGGTTAGACTGACTAGATTATATCTGAAGTCTCTCTATATAGCTATATCTATAGGTCTCTTAAAATTGTTTTAAACTTAAATACACAATAAGCAAAGAAGCACATTATAAACTTGTATATTAAAACAAGTAAAAAATGAGAAAAGATAAAAAGTATTGCCATGTGCACAGCAGAATGTAAGAGAGGATTCAAAATACACAGCAATACATTTCTATTTCAAGAAAGTCTATATAATAAATACTACATACTGTGTTCAGAGCTGTCCAGCTTTTCTTTGCTTCCGTGTAAGTTCTCTGCTGGGCATTTTTTACTTTGTTCTTTTTCCCTCCCTTCATTTCCTGCCCCCCCCCCCCAAGAAGGTACAATTGAGTGGATATGTCTATATGGATATATGTATGTATAGCACACACATATATATGCATGTGCATACAATACATAGATGCACATACACATACACATAAATATATACATACATATATACAAATGCAAACGTGCATACAACTATATACACAAAGATATGTACATGCATATACACATATATACATGCACTTACATATACATACATATACCCAGATATCTATATATAAACAGATACATGCATCTATGTGAGACTGTAGTATTTTTATTTGTCTTCTGTTTCTTTGAGCATGGATAACCTCTTTCTTCATAACTTCAAGTCTTTCCATATTTTTCTAAGTGTTTTTTTTAAACACCATGCTGGGGCTCCTACTTTCTTATTGCTGTGTTTCCTTTGGAGACAATTTTGGTGGTAGGGAAGAGAGACAAAGACAGGGAGCCCTTTCCCATGACAGTAGGAGGGAGAAACATTAGTGTCCTGAAACCTTGGATGTCCTCTTGTGGGGGTACCTGGATTATTTTAGCTGAGGTAGGAGAGACATTTCATTCCAGAGAAGGAGTGGGGAGTCATACCAGAGCAAGGGAAGAAGCTGAGATCTATGGTGAAAGAAGGAAAGTGATCTTGAGACCATCTTTTTTTTTTTTAAAGCAAATGTTTTATTGATTCTTTTTTTCCTTTCTTATATCACTATTACTTCCTAGGAACCTAATCCACTCCAACGGAACCTTCTCTTGAAACAAAATAGTATAGATAGACAGATAAGTCAACACATTGACCATGTCCTAACAACATTTCCATCATTTCCCCACTATGGTCCAATACTTCTCTGCCAAGGAGAATGGAGCAAGTTTCGACGATCACCTCAGAGTTAGTATTGGCCACTTCATAGATTAGAGTTCTGTTGTTTCGAGGTGTTGTTTGCCTAACATTATTGTGGTCACTGTGTAAGCTTGCTCTCCTGGTTTGCTTACTTTGCTCTGCATCTGTTCATTTGCCTCTTCCTAATTTTCTCTGAATTCTTTATGGTAATAATTTCTCATGCCACAGTGATATTCCATTACATTCACAAATTGTAACATGTTCAGCTATTCCCCAGTCTATGGGCACACACTTTTCTTTCAGTTCTTTGATGCTCCAAAAGTGCTGGTATAAATATTTTTGTATGGATGGGACTATTCCCTCTCTCTTGGACCTTCTTAGATGAGTGAAGAGATGATAAGGCCTAACAGCAGTAATATGCCTATCTTCTCACAACCTCTGTAATAGTTACTGTTTTGGCCTTTTGTCAACTATGCTAATCTGATAGGTGTAAGGTAAAACCTCAGAGTTATTTTAATTTTAATTTCCCCAATTATTAGTGATTTGGAGCATTCTTTATATTATTGTTGATATTTTTCATTTTGTCTTTTGAAAATAGCCTCAATACCTGTGTAGAACGAATTACAAAATACTACTTAAAAATAATGAAAAACTTAAATAACTAGAGAAATATCCAGTACTCATGGATGGACTGTGCCAATAAAAAATGATGATACTATCAAGGTTAATTTATGGACTCAGTGCTATACTAATTAAACCATTCAAGGGATAATTTACAAAATTAGATAAAATAATACAAAGTTAATTTGGAGGAACAAAAGATCTAGATTAACAAGAGAAAAAAAATAATGATAATAAGTGGGAATGAAAGGAGAATATTACTTTCACACCTCAAATTATATTATAGAGCAGAAATCATTTAAACCCTTTGGCACACATTAAAAAATAGAAAAATGGATCAATGGAACAGATTAGTCAAGGGAGAATATAATTGAACTCAATAACCCAGTGTTTGATCAACTTGAAAACATAAATTACCAAGGAAAGAACTTCTGATTTGATAAGAATTGCTGGTAAAACTGCAAAGTAGTCTAGTAGAAACTGGGCTTAGACTAACACCTCATAACATTTCACAAGAACTCAAAATGGATAATTGTCCTGAACATTAAAGATCATTCCATTAAAAAATAAGTAGAGAAACAAAATTGTGGGTAAGGGTGAATTCTTTTTTTTCCCAAATGCTTTATTAAGTTCTGGTTTACATCATTCATTTCTGCCAGATTTTGAGTTCCCCCCATTTTTCCCCTATCCACCACCCAAGAATAGCAGTCCCATAAGCTATCCCCTCATCCCATCTGCTCTCTCCCATCTCTTCTCCCATACCCCCTTCGACTTTTCAAGTAGGACAAGGTGAATCCCCATGCCCCAATGCCTGCACATCTTATCTCTAAGGGTGAATTCTTAACCAAACAAAGGATAGAAGTAAGTACAAAAGATAAAATACAGATAATTTTGATTATATGAAATTGAAAAGCTTTTGCACAAACAAAATAGATACTTTTTAGAATCAGAAGGGAAGCAGTCAACTGAGCAAAAAATCTTTGTTTTAAATATCTCTCCTAAGGGGTTGATGATCAAGATACATAGACAACTAGTAGAAATATCTAAGGCCAGAAACTATTACCTAGTAGAGGAGTGGTCAAAAAATATAAATAGTTAGTTCTCCAAAGAATTGCTATATGTTAGCAATCATCTGAAAGCCCCAATTCACTGATAATAAGAGAAATACAAATCAAAACAACCTGAGGTTTCACTTCACATCTGGAAACTGGCAAAGATGTAAAAAAGATAAGAAGAGTCAATATTGGAGGAGTTGTGGAAAGACACAGTAAGGTTTATTGGTCGAGCTGTGATTTGGTACAACCATTCTGGAAAACAAATTATAACTATGCAAATAAAATGACTAAAATGCCTATACCCTTTGACATAGAGATTCCATTATTGGACTTATGTACCAGAGAGTCACTGACAAAAAGAAAGGTTCCATTTACACCAAGAGATTTATTAGAACATTTTTGGTACTACGAAAGAGCTAGAAATAAGGAAGAGATCCATTGATTGGGGAATTGCTAAATGAATTGTGGTACATGAATGTAATGAAATATCACTGTGCTATAAGAAAGGATAAACATGAATGCAGAGACAAATGGAAAAACTTTTATGAACTAAAACAAAGTGAAATAAGCAGAGCCAGAAAATAACACACAATAACTATAACAATGTTAGTAGAAAGAATGATAACCAAAAAAGTAATTGAAATTGAGACTTTTTTTTTTGAGGTTGCATATCCCTACCTCACCCAGGCTGGTAGATCAGTGTCCAATCATAGGTTCTACCCTATTTTTAATTAGCAAGGAAATTTTTAATTTCTCTGTTTTTGGCGTAGACTGGTTTTCTCCTCTTTGGGTACCCTGGTGGCCCCCTGATACTCTGGGATTTTTATATTTCCTTGTGCAGACGATGGATCAGCATAGCCCATTGTGGCTTAGAACTCCTGAACTCAAGCAATCCACTAAGTTCAGCAACCCCAGGTGCAGGGATATAATAGGCATAAACCAACATGGCCAACTGAAATTAAATATTGTGAAATTAAAATGACAAAGCTTGGCCCCAAAGAAGAGGTATGAGAAAATATCTCCTCCTTCCTTTGCATAGGTGGAACATTTTAATAATATCTTTTTTTCCCACTCTATTGTTTGGTTTTTTTTCCAATTTTTCCTTCTTCTCCTTCTTGAAAAAAATCTTTGCTCTGAGGGATAGGTCTCTGAGAAGGAAGAGAGGGAAGGATACAAGAGGAAATCAATAAAATAAAATTAAATAAATAAAAATCTATTTAATTTTTTCTCTTTAAATTTCGTGTTCACATCCTTTGGTCCCTTATTATCTTGAATCCCATCTTCCAAAAAGCAACATGTTAATTTTTTTTAATTAAAAAAATTGCTTTCATAGTATTTTATTTTTTCCAATTATATGAAAAGACAATTTTTAGCATTCATTTTTACAAAATTTTGAGTTCCAAATTTTTCTCCTTCCTTCCCTCTCCTCTTCCTAAAACAGTAAGCAATTTGATATAGATTATATATGTATAATCAAGCAACATGTTAATGTTCCCAGCTGTCAGGGAATAGTCTGTTTCAGGATATGAGCTTGGGGCTTCTCTGTCTCTTGAAGGTCAGTTCCCCTGTCCTGTCACAAATAAGTTTTTCAAATAAGTGGGGAGGGGATGTCATTATGGGAGTGAAGGGGCAGGGTTCCATATATATCGAGGCCTGAGTGGAGGAGTAGAGGCTACTTGGGAAGGGCTTGTATAGTCACCCAATTCTCATTAAATCTTCTATTAGCCCTGAGCCAGCTCATCACACCCCAGGAATATCCAAGGGCTAAGACTTCTTACACACCTTTCCACCTCCCTACCCTAAAAAAGAAGACAAGACAGACAGGGCTGGTGCACAGTAAAGCTGACAAAACTTGTCTTTGCTGCCCTCCTCTATACCTTCTAACTTCAGATCTTTCCCCATTACTACTGCTCACTACTCTTCTCCTTATTCAGTTCCCTCCATTCCTTTCAGCTTCAAAGTTATATGATTTAATGGTACTGTTTCCTCCGTTAAAGCCTCCTCTGATGCCCAGGTTGCCCTAGAATCTCAAATGTCATCAGAATCTTTAAACTTTGCCAGAAAGTCTCAATTGCTTTCTCATTCTGTAACATCTGCACCTGTAACTTCCTTCTCTCATCGCTGAATTCCTCCAGGAACCTCTATTTAAAAAATTAATAGTATTTTTTCCAATTATATGTAAAGACAATTTTTAGCATTCATTTTTACAAGATTTTGAGTTCCGAATTTTTCTCCTTCCTTCCCCTCCCTTCTTCCTAAAATGGTAACAATTTGACGTAGGTTATATATGTGCAATTATGTAAAACACATTTCCATGTCACAATTGTGAAAGAGACAGACCATAAGGAAAAAAACCAAAGTAAGTGAAATAGTATGTTGTTTTTTTTTTTTTTTTAAAGCAATTGGGGTTAAGTAACTTGCTCAAGGTTACACGGCTAGTCATTATTTATGCGTGGGTGCTCATTTTCTGAGGCCGGATCTGATCTCGGGTCATCCAAACTCCGAGGCGGGTGCTCTTACTCACTGCGCCACCTAGCCGCCCTGAAATAGTATGTTTTGATATGCATCTGGAGACCATCAATTCTTTATCTGGATGTAGGTAGTATTTTCCATCATGAGTGCTTTGTAATTGTCTTGGATCATTGTGTTGCTGAGAAGAGCTAAGTCATTCATAGCTGATCATCACACAATGTTGCTGTTTCTGTGTACATTGTTTTCCTGGTTCTGTTCAATTCACTTTGCATCAGCAGGAACCTCTGTTTTGAAGAATTCTAGGCCAGGGGTGGGGGACCTGTGATCTTGAGGCCACATGTGTCCCTCTAGGTCCTCAAGTGTAGCCTTTTGACTGAATCCAAACTTCACAGAACAAGTTTCCTTAATAAAAGGATTTATTGTGTAAAACTTGGACTCAGTCAAAAGGTTGCACCCAAGGACCTAGAGGGTCACATATGGTCTTGAGGCCACAAGTTCCCCATCCCTGGTCTAGGCCATCCATCTTTCATTCCTTTCCCAGCTCTACTTCCAACTCTTAGGTTTTCCACACCATGCCACTATTGGGGTGCCTTCACCCACTCCACTTTTCATTTCCCTTTCATATATTGACTTCCTTTATTAGAATGTAAACTCTTTGAACTTTCTTCTTGTTTTTTTTTTTTTGTAACTTCAATGCCTCACCCATAGTAAGCCCTGAATAAATGCTTGTTGACTAATTACTGAGAGCAACTCTGACAAGCTTCAAATATGGCTAGCTGACTGTGAAGAGCCATATCGCCAGTAGGCTGACCACCAACTGATGAATAGTTTTAGCCATTCAAGAAAGTCATGGTTTTCAGTACCATCTTGCTCTATCTGTCCTTGCAATGATGCTGTCAATATCAGAAAAAAGGACAGAGCTAAGAATCATACCATTTAGACATTTAGTCATAATGTATTGCAGTCCTAAGTATTAGAATTGGCAAAAATACAAAATAAAAGAGAGAAAGGAAGAAAAAGGAAAAAAAGAAAGCCAACATGTGATTACAGTTTATGTAACAACAGTGGCTGCTGAGAATGAATTGGGAGAGAAATTCTACAAGAACCTGATAAAACCCTCCAAACCAAATCAACATATATTCTGTTACTTCAGGACTCCAATACAAAGATGGGAAAAGGTAAATATGGAGATAAATATATAAGAAAGTATGGATCAGGAAGAAGAAATGAGAAAAGTCAAACGCTTGTGGATTTCACAGGTGCTTCACAACGCTGTCATGAACACTTTCTTCGTGAAAAGAATTTTTAGGTTCTGAACTTGTTGAGCACCAAATAGCAGGGTGAAATTGGCTATATTTTGATGGACAGGAAAAGACTTGTTATTGATTAGGGAGTATATTTGAGGCACATATCTGTGCACAATCAGACTACAGTCCTGTCAGAGCTAGGATTAAAATTAGTTTACAAAAAAAGGAAGAGGGAAGAAAAATAATGAGAAAATAGAAGTGAATAGAATATAGAAGTGAAACCAAAATTAAAAATCCAAAATGAGAAATGGACATAAAAATAACATACACACTGAGTCGAATGATTCTATCTGCTTTAACTACTATGAATTAATTGCCACAATAAGGGGACCAAAGGAACCAGAGGAAAGAAATATCTATTTTTTTTTTCACAAAATGAAGAGAAGAGGAAGTCAAAGGCAACCCTGGATTAAAATATTAAATCCCTTCATAAAATTTTATAAAGAAAGATGATGGCGTATGGACAGTATCATCCCATAAAGCAGAAGAGCAGAGGAGAATAAAATCACTCTATTTTTAAATATTCCCTTCAACTTTCCTCATACTGAGAAAAGTTTCATAAGTTAAAATGATCATTTTTCCATGTAGGAATGTAAATAGTTCAACTCTGATAAGTTCCTTATGATTTCTTTTCCCTGTTTGCCATTTCATGCTTCTCTTGCTTCTTGTATCTGAATGTCACATTTTCTATTCAACTCTGGTTTTTTCCTCAAGAATGCTTGAAAGTCCTCTATTCCATTGAATGACCATATTTTCCCCCTGAAACATTATGCTCACTTTTTCTGGGTAGGTGATTCTTTGTTATAATCCGAGCTCCTTTGACCTCTGGAATATCATATTCCAAACCCTTCAATCCCTTACTGTAGAAGCTGCTAGATCCTGTGTTATCCTGATTGTGTTTCCACAATATTCAAATTGTTTCTTCTTGGCTGCTTGTAATATTTTCTCCTTGATCTGGAAACTCTGGAACATGGCTATAATATTTCTAGAAGTTTTCTTTTTGGGATCTTTTTTTTTATATAAATGCTTTATTAACTTCTGGTTTACATCATTCATTTCAGCCAGATTTTGAGTTACAATTTTTTCCCCATTTTCCCCCTACCCACCACCCCAGAATAGCAGTCCCACAAGATATCCCCTCATCCAATCTGCTCTCTCCCATATCTTCTCCCAAACCCGCTTCGACTTTTCCATTAGGGCAAGGTGAATCTCTGGCCCTAAGGCCTGCACATCTTATTTCCCAATTACATGCAAAATAGTATTAATAATAGTATTTATATATATTTGAAACATTTAATTTTAAAACTTCAAATTCCAGATCCATTCCCTTCTTCCTTTGTCATCCACTCCTGCTGGGAAGATTAGCAATTCAGTATGTGTTGTACATGTATAGCTATGCAAACATTACCATAGTAGATATATTGTAAAAGACTGACTATATTTCCCTCCCACTCATCCCACCCCCAACCTGGTCCATTCCCTACTTTGATCCTGTCCCTCTTCAAAAGTGGGTGCCTCCACCCT
The DNA here is from genome assembly GCA_011680675.1 of Gymnobelideus leadbeateri. Classification (NCBI taxonomy): domain Eukaryota; kingdom Metazoa; phylum Chordata; class Mammalia; order Diprotodontia; family Petauridae; genus Gymnobelideus; species Gymnobelideus leadbeateri. The sequence goes on from WOXC01002761.1 coordinate 100,421, forward strand.
CCCCTCCCCCCAGAATGCCCTCCCCTCCATCATCCTCCCTCTCATCACCCTCCCGCTACTCTCCTGCAGGGTGAGATATCCCATTTAGTATGTATGACATTCTCTCCCTGAGTCAAATTCAATAAGAATATGGTTTTGCCTTTTTGCCTTCCTGTTCTTCCCCTCCCCTGCAACTACTTCCCCTTGACTCTTCTACATGAGATAGTTTACCCCCTCCCATTTCTCCTTATCTACTCTTGCCACATTCCTCTCTCACCTCTTAACTTCACCCCTTAAGTATCATCCCTTCCTACCAAATTCGACCTATGCCCTCTATCCATGTACACCTGTAAACATATATACACACATTCACATATGTATTCATATGCCCACATACCCTTCTTCAATTATTTTCATCCTGAGAAAGGTTTCATCAGTCACAGTTATTGTTTTTCCATGTTAGGAATGTAAATAGTTCAACTTTGATAAGTTCCTTTTGATTTCTTTTCCCTGATTACCTTCTCAAGCATCTCTTCCTTCTTGTGTCTGAGTGTCAAATTTTCTATTCAACTCTGGTTTTTTCCTCAAGAATGCTTGAAAGTCCTCTATTCCACTGAATGACCATATTTTCCCCTGAAACAAAATACTCAGTTTTGCTGGGTAGGTGACCCTTGGGTTAATTCCCAGCTCTTTTGCCCTCTGGAATATCATATTCCATGCCCTTCGATCCCTCAGTGTAGAAGCTGCCAGGTCCTGGGCTATTCTGATTGTGTTTCCACAATATTGAAATTGTTTCTTCCTGGCTGCTTGTAGTATTTTCTCCTTGATCTGGGAGTTCTGGAATCTGGCTATAATATTCCTAGGAGTTTTCTTTTTGGGATCTTTTTCAGGAGGCGATCTGTGGATTCTTTCAACCTCTATTTTGCCCTCTGGGTCTAAAACATCCGGGCAATTTTCCTTGAGAATTTCTTGAAGGGTGATTTCTAGGTTCTTTCTTTGATCATGGCTTTCAGGTAGTCCAATAATTTAAATTAATTAAATAATAAATAATTAAATAAATTAAATAATTTATTAATATTATTAAATATTATAATATTAAATTAATATTAAATTAAATAAATAATAAATAATTAAATAAATTTAAATTATCTCTCCTGGATCTATTTTCCAGGTCAGTGGTTGTTCCCATGAGATATTTCACATTGCCTTCTAATCTTTCATTTGTTTGTATCTGCTTAACAGCATCTTGATTTTCTCATAAAGTCACTAGCTTCCATTTGCTCCAGTCTAATTCTGAAGGAATTAATCTCCTCAGTGAGCTTTTGAGATTCTTTTTCCATCTGGCAAAGTCAGCTTTTTAAGGCATTCTTCTCTTCATTGCCTTTTTGAGCCTCTTTTGCCATTTGAGTTAGTCTATTTTTTAAGGTGTTATTTTCCTCAGTCAGGCTGTTGACTCTCATTTCATACTTTTCCTGCATCCTTCTCATTTCTCTTACCAATTTTCCCTCCATTTCTCTTATTTGTTTTTTTAAAATCCTTCTTAAGGTCCTCTGTGGCCTGTAACCCACTTGTATTTTCATTGGGGCTTTTGGTGCAGGATTTCTGACCTCACAGTCCTCCTCCTGTTCCATGCTTTGATCCTCTTTGCCCCCAAAATAGGAGTCTAATGTTGAATTCTTCTGTTTATTTTGTTTCCTTTGCCTAGGCATGTTGCCACTTAATTACTTGACTTTCGGACTTGTTGCCACAGTAGGACTCTGCCACCAGACAGGGAAGCTTCTGTCTCAAATGTTGGGGTCTTCTCAACTGCCGGAGGTATTAGTTGGGTGCCCTCCCTGAAGGCCACACACACTTCGGCAAGCTGGACACACATCCCAAGACCTTCACTCCAGACAGCAATCCAGATCCAGGGAGGTTAAAGCAAGATCGATTACCCCCCCAGACTGATCACTGGATCCCCCTACAATTCACAGGCCAGCAGCTGAAGCTGCAACTGAAGCTGAAAAATGGTGCCTGTGCCTCGGCTCCTTAGAGGCTTCTCACCCCCAGGGGAAGAAGCTGACTCGTCCCCAAATACTGGTCCCAAGGTCCATAGGGCACTAACCTCTCACTTTGTCCTACACATATATATGTTGGTAATTCTGGAATTGCCATAGCTATTGATGTTCTGGAGTCCCTCCAGCTGGCTGCTGGTTAGGCCACCCTGGGGCTAAAACCTCTGACTCATGTGGTCCTGGGCTTGGCTCCCAGAGTGCTGTGCTTGTTGCTCCCTGCCAGGCTGCTGGACTGTCCTTAGCAGGAAGTTAGCTTCTCTGTGTCGTTCTGTGGATTCTGGAACTCCAGAGGTTGTTCAGAGCCCCCCTTTTACATAATTTTGAAGTGGTATGGGCTGGAGCACCGTGGAAGTGCTGTTCCTACTCTGCCATCTTGGCTCCGCCCCCCTTTGGGATCTTTTTAAAGAGGTGATCAGTGAATTATTTTAATTTCTATTTTGCCCTTTGGTTCTAAAACATCAGAGCAATTTTCCTTAAGAATTTCTTGAAGGATAATTTCTAGGTTCTTTTTTTGGTCATGGCTTTCAGGTAGTCCAATAATTTTAAAATTATTTCTCCTGGATCTATTTTCTAGGTCAGTGGTTTTTCCAATGAGATATTTCATATTGCTTTCTATTTTTTCATTTGTTTGGATCTGTTTAATACTACCTTGATTTCTCAAAAAATCATTAGCTTCCATTTGCTCCAATCCAATTCTGAAAGAATGATTCTCTTCAGTGAGTTTTTGAAATTCTTTTTCCATCTGGCAAATTCAGCTTCTTAAGGCATTCTTCTCCTCATTGGCTTCTTGGGCCTCTTTTGCCATTTAAGTTAATCTGTTTTTTAAGGTGTTATTTTCTTCAGTCAGGTTGCTGACTCTCTTTTCCTGATTTTGGTGCAGGATTTCTGCACCAAATCTCCTGAAAGAGGGGGAGATGCCAAAGGCATGGGAAAAATATTGGCCCCCACTAATATCAGAAAAAATGGCCTAGAGAAGATCAATAACTACTGACCTATATGTCCATTCTTTCATTAATACAAAATCTTGATGAGGGGCATCTATACACAGACTGAGGGAATCCTTAGTGAGGGTATTAGCAGCGAGCATATAAGCCTTCAAAATCAATTTGGTTTTTTTTAAATTAAATTTTATGTTTATTTTTTGTTTACATCATTCATTTCCACAAGATTTTGAGTTACAAAATTTCTCCCTATCTTTCTCCTACCCACCACCCCAAAACAGCGATCCCACTGTACACCCCCTCCCCCAATCTGCTGTCTCCTATATTCTCCCCATCCCCCCTCCGACTTTCCAGTAGGGCAAGATGGATCTCTTTGCCCCAGTGTCTGTATATCTTATTTCCCAGTTGCAGGTAAACATACATATATATACATATATATATATATATATATATATATATATATATATATATATATATATATAAAACATTTGTATTTAAAACTTTGAATTCCAGATTTTTTTCCTTCCTCCCCTGTCAACTACCCTTACTGGGAAGATAAGCATCAAAATCAATTTTAGCAATGGAGCACATCTTTACCATTAAAGAATTAACTGAAAGATGAAAATAAAATACCATTGTGCTTTTTCCTTGTAGATTGCCAAAAAAACACCCCAAAACCCAAACAACCTCCCCCAAACCTGCTACACACATTTGATTTGGTAGAACAGAATACTGCCTTACAAGCTCCTTATACAGGATCACTCAAGATTCTCTTCAAGAGATAATAATAGAAACAACCTTGTTCAATGACCCTCTGATAAGAAACATCAGGTGAGGCATAAAACAGGGAGATGGATGTTCACTTATGTCACTGTGATGAAGGAGATCCAGTGCAGAGTCCAGGTTGAAGAGGGATTCGATGTGGATTCTGAGGTTCTCCTGAATATTCCTTTTTGCCAATGCTATTATACTAATTACATCCCAAACATTCCAGAGCCTCCTGGAGGAGATTTGTAAGCAATAGGATCATAGATTGAGAGCTGGAAGGGAACCTTTAGAGACCCTGGAGTCCAACCTTCTTATTTTTTTTTAAATAAATGCTTTATTAACTTCTGTTTTACATCATTCATTTCCGCCATATTTTGAGATACAATCATTTCCCCCCCATTATTCCCCTACCCAACCTCCCAGAATAGTAATCCCACAAGATATCGCTTCCTCCAATCTGCTCTCTCCCATACCTTCTCCCATACCCCCATCGACTTTTCCATTAGAGGAAGGTGAGTCTTTGCATCCCACTGCCTGCACATCTTATCTCCCTATTACAAGCAAAAGAGTATTAATAATAGTATTTATATATATTTGAAACATTTAATGTTACGACCTCAAAAATCAGATCCATTTCCTTCCTTCCTTGTCACCCATTCCCTCTTGGGAGATAAGTAATTCAGTATATGTTGTACATGTCTAGCTATGCAAAACATTATCATAGTAGATATATTGTACAAGGCTGCTTATAATTCCCTCCCACTCATCCCACCCCCCACCTGGTCCATTCCCTACATGATCCTGTCCCTCTTTTATGGTGGGTACTTCCAACCTCCCCTCACCCCAAGGATGCCCTCCCATCCATCATCCCTCCTCCCATCCCCTTCCCCCTATCCTGCTGCAGGTTGAGATATCCCATTTACTATGTATGTCATTTTCTCCCTGAACCAAATTCAGTTTGAATGTGGTTTTGCCTTTTTAGCCTTCCTTATTCTCCCCCTCTTTTGCAACCACTTCCCCTTGCTTCTTCTGCATGGGATAGTTTACACTACTCTGTCTCTCCCCATCTCCTCTTGCCACTTTCCTCTCTCACCTCATAATTTCATCCTTTGAGTATTCTCCCTTCCCAACAAATTCAACTTATGCCCTCTATCCATATATAACTGTAACCATATACACACATTCACATATGTATTCATATGACCACACCCCTTCTTCCATTATTTTCATAGTGAGAAAGATATCATCAGTCCCAGTTATTGCTTTTCCATATAGGAATGTAAATAGTTCAACTTTGATAAGTTCCTTTTGATTTCTTTTCCCTGATTACCTTCTCAGGCATCTCTTCCTTCTTGTGTCTGAGTGTCAAATTTTCTATTCAATTCTGGTTTTTTCCTCAAGAATGCTTGAAAGTCCTCTATTCCACTGAATGACCATATTTTCCCCTGAAACAAGATACTCAGTTTTGCTGGGTAGGTGACCCTTGGGTTCATTCCCAGCTCTTTTGCCCTCTGGAATATCGTATTCCATGCCCCTCGATCCCTCAGTGTAGAAGCTGCCAGGTCCTGGGCTATTCTGATTGTGTTTCCACAATATTGAACTTGTTTCTTCCTGGCTGCTTGTAGTATTTTCTCCTTGATCTGGGGATTCTGGAACCTGGCTATAATATTTCTGGGAGTTTTCTTTTTGGGATCTTTTTCAGGAGGCGATCTGTGGATTCTTTCAACCTCTATTTTGCCCTCTGGATCTAAAACATCAGGGTAGTTTTCCTTGAGAATTTCTTGAAGGGTGATTTCTAGGTTCTTTCCTTGATCATGGCTTTCAGGTAGTCCAGTAATTTTTAAATTGTCTCTCCTGGATCTATTTTCCAGGTCAGTGGTTTTTCCCATGAGATATTTCACATTGCCTTCTAATCTTTCGTTTGTTTGTATCTGCTTAACAGCATCTTGATTTCTCATAAAGTCATTAGCTTCCATTTGCTCCAGTCTAACTATGAAGGAATGAATCTCCTCAGTGAACTTCTGAGATTCTTTTTCCATCTGGCAAATTCGACTTTTTAAGGCATTCTTCTCCTCATTGCCCTTTTGGGCCTCCTTTGCCATTTGAGTTAGTCTTTTTTTTAAGGTGTTGTTTTCCTCCGTCAGGCTGTTGACCCTCATTTCATACTTTTCCTGCATCCTTCTCATTTCTCTTTCCAATTTTCCTCCACTTCTCTTATTTGATTTTTAAAGTCCTTCTTAAGGTCCTCTATGGCCTGCAACCCGCTCATGTTTTCCCCTGGGGCTTTTAGAGCAGGACTTCTGACCTCACAGTCCTTTTCCTGCTCTATGCCCCCAAAATAGGAGTCTAGGGTTGCATTTTTCTGTTTCCTTTGCCTTGGCATGTTGCCGCTTAATTACTTGACTTTTGTGCTTGTTGCCACACTATGGCTTTAGGGCCAGATAGAGGAATTTTCGTCCCGAACGTGTGGGGGGCAACTTCCGTTTCTGGCAAGCTGTAAACCCACCCACAACTTCCACCCTAGATCACAATCCAGATCCAGGGAGGTTAAAGCAAGAGCGATTACCCCCCAAGACTGATTGCTGGATCTCCCTACAAATTTGCAGGCTGGGAGCAGGAGCTGCCTCTGAAAACTACAAAATGGCGTTTGTCCTCAGCGGCTTCTAGCCCCCAGGGGAGGGAGCCGACACATTCCCTAATACCAGTCTCAAAGTCCATAGGACACTAACCTCTTACTTTGTCCTAGGCAAGTCTATGTTGATAATTCTGGAGTCGCCACAGCTCCTGGTGTTCTGGGGTTCCTCCAGCTGGCTGCTGGCCCTGCCGCCCTGGGGCTAAAACCTCAGCTCATGCGGACCTGGGCTCGGCTCGACTCGGCTCCTGCGCTCTGCGCACTGCACGCTGCCAGGTCCCAGACCACTGCGCTGGTCCTTCCTGCAGGGCTGCTGGGCTGTCCTCAGCAGGAGTTTAGCTTCTCTGTGTCATTCTGTGGGTGCTGAGGCTCTAGAAGTTGTTCAGAGTCCCCTTTTACATAGTTTGGGGGGAATCTGGGGGGAGAGTGGCTTGGATGAGCTGTTTCTACTCCGCCATCTTCCAACCTTCTTATTTTATAGATAAGAAAACTAAGTCTGAGAGAGATTAGATTACTTGACCAGAGTCACTTGAAGGACTTTGGCCTGTACATTCACTTAATGCGCTTAAAGAATGTCTATGACCTGGAATTCAATAGACATTTGGATAAATACTATATAGAGCTTGTGCATCAATATTACGTATCTGGGACAGATAATACAGATGAACAATGAGATGGGTCCAGACAGAGTAGAACAGGAAGAAGAGTGAACTTGACTCTTTGCAGAAATGGCAGACTTCCTTTCTGGTCCTCAAACCTCCCATGAAAGCAAATTTCCCTCTTTTTTTTTTGGAGGGGGAAAGGCAAGGCAATTGGGGTTAGGTGACTTGCCCGAAGTCACACAGCTAGTAAATGTGTCAAGTGTCTGAGGCTCTATTTGAACTCAGGTCCTCCTAACTTCAGGGCTGGTGCTCTATTCACCACTCCACCTAGCTGCCCAAATTCCCCTCTTTTTTGTTGTTGTTTTTTTTTTGTTTTGTTTTGTTTTGTTTTTTTCGCTTTTTGGAGGGCAATTGGGGTTAAGTAACTTGCCCAAGGTCACACGGCTAGGTTTTTGTTTGTGTGTGCCTTAAGTGTCTGAGGCTGGATCTGCCCTCTTTTTAATATTAACTTTCTATAGAGGCTGCTATCTGTTAGTTAAATGGGAAACATTGGCACCTCTGAAGCAGTAAATATGAGAGTCATCCAGAAGCCATGGAAAGGTTCATGGTGGGTATGATCAATGAGAAACTCTGAGGAACAGAATTGACAAATGACATCAAAGATTTGTCGTTATTCATCCCTCATTTTCAAAGAGGACCAATGACATCATGAGGGTAATTAGGTGACACAGTGGACAGAGTGCTAGGCTTGGAGTCAGGAAGACTCATATTCCTGAATTCAAATCTGGCCTCAGACATTTACTAGCTCAGACAAGTCACTTAACCCTGTTTGCCTCAGTTTCCTCATCTGAAAAAAATGACCTGGAGAAGGAAATGGCAAAGCACTCCAGTATCATTGCTGGGAAAACCTCAAATGAGGTCACAAAGAATTGGACACAACTGAAAAAGACTGAACAACAAGCATATTTCAAAGATTTGTATTATAGGAAGAGAAGATGGGCTGGTCGAATTGCAAAACAAAGAAGACAGTTGAATAGCCTGAGTGTTCCAATGGTATCTTGATTTCAGCAGGGCAAGTGAAAGGAAGAGGAGGAAAGGAGTGTGGCCTCCTGTCACCTGGGTTGAGGTTTTAGGCAGGGAGGTTTGCTTTTTATCCTAGGTTGGTTTGGGGGTTTTTGTTTGGGATACTTTATGCCCAATTTTCTGAGAATCTCTAGCAAGCATCCAGCAACAAATATAGCCTTTATTACAATGAAAAGATCTCTTATGATTGGAGAGTGCAAAGAGATCCAGATGTAGGGTGACCTGACTTCCAGAGCTATTATCTTCCCCCCCTTTTATTTTTGTAAGATATATTAAATGCTGTCATACTTACAGGGAGTTAGCTTGTAATGGTTCCTTTTGCAGAAATGAATTTATAGACTCTTATTGTAAAAAAAAATTAAAGAAGACCTCCAGGACTTTGTGTGGACATCTTGTACTGATCTTAAGGAAGCACATAGAAAACGGTAGCACAGGACAGGTAGGGATGGACAGTGGTGGGAGAAATAACCTAAGTCCCTCCCCAATACAAATAAGGCTGATTTTTTTCTTAAAAGGAATTGAAAGTATCCATGAAATTTTAATTGGCTCAGGAGGCTCAGCCTCAAGCCATTTCCATGGCTTCCTGGTTCCTGAGTACAAAAAGCCACAAGAAGTTCCAGCCAATTCCTAATGCTTGACCAACAGAGAACACTATGGGGGATGAAGAAACAGGGGAGCTGTGCATAGCTAAATCACTGTGGTGTCTTCCGTGAATATCCTTATATAATACTTTCCCCCTGCAATAGCTAAATGAATCTATTTTTGTTAATTGTCAGATCTACAAATAGTTCAATTTATTACAATATTGAAGCTAAGTGATGAAAGGACTGTCCTGGGTCAGACCCGGTTTTCAGCAGATGGGTCGTGAGTGGCATCATTGGAAGAAACTTCTAAATAGATGAGAACATGGATTCATTTGAGCGATTCATTTGAGCATATCTTTCCTCCTGGCTGCCTGGGGAGGCAGCTAGTGGCTCAAATTCAGCTTCAGACACTTCCTAGCTGTGTGACCCTGAGCAAGTCACTTAACTTCTGATTGCCTGACAAAATGGATCCACTGGAGAATGGCAAACCACTCTAATATCCTGGCCAAGAAAACCCCAAAAGAGGTCATGAAGGGTCAGAAGTGATTGATACAACTGAACAACAGCAAAAAATTCTTCCTGTCTGCCTAGGGGCCCCATTGCGTTGTTCCACCCTTCTTAGGCAAAACCCTGGGTTCTGAACCTATTTATCTCTTTCCCCTATTTTCTCCTCAAAGCTGACAAACTTTTTTGTGCCACTCTCATTAGGGATCTGCTCTCAGTTTCTAGTCTTTTGGGAATGTGATATAATAAAACGTTCCTATTGTGCTGTCAATGACTTATAATGTGATTCCTCTCAAGGACCTTCTGGAGACAATGCCTCTTTTCAAAGGAGTGCCTATAATAGAGAGCATTTTGTGTATTAGGACAGTGTTGGAAGAATGAGTTGGGATATTTAGTTGTAGGTGGTCCACCTGCTACTGGTGGGCATGTTTCCGTGCTGCCCCACCTCCCTTCCTCTATAGGACTTCTCTTAGGCACAGCTAATGACGGTGGTCTGTCTTTATATAGTGCTCCATAATTCACTTTCCTTCCAAAACACCTTATGAAATAAGAACTACAAATATTATCTTTCCCACTTTCTATTTAAGACAGCAGCTGCCTCTTACCTTTCCAGAATTTTTGGACCTGATTCCCTGATTGGTACTCTTCAGACCAATGACATTGGTCTCCTAAATGTTCCACAAACAAGACAGTCCATCTTTCAGTTCTGGGCATTTTCTCTATCTGTCTCTATGCCTCTAATGCTCTTCTTCCTCTGCTTTGACTACTGATCTCCCTGGCTTCATTTAAATCCCAATTAAAATCCTTCCCCACCCCACCCCTTAATTCCAGTACCTTCTCTCTGCTAATTATCTCCTATATATTATATATTTGTATATTATCTCCTCCATTAGATTGCAAGCTCCTTGAGGACAGGGACTGTCTTTTGCCTCTTTTTGTATCCCACAAGTGCCTGATACAGAGTATAAGTTTAGTAAATATTAATTGCTTAAAAAAAGGCTCAGAGACCAATTGATTCTGCTGTCACATGACTAGTATAAAAAGTAGTCAGAACTTGAACCCAAGTCTTTTTGACCTAAGTCAAATGTTCTTTGCATTGTATCATACTGCCTCTTATATGTTACATTGGTTCCTGTGGGAGCCTCTGCTTTGTTCTCTGCTCCTCCTTACCCATTACATATACACATCTCAGAGACCTAGCTGATATGTCTAGACTGTAGGGTGAATAAACAGATTATTTACTTCCCCTCTTTGCCTTCTGAAAAGTTTCATAGGAAACCCATCCAGTTGGAGGATCTAGAGATCCCCTCCACAACTCTCCTTTTTTCCCACTCTGTCATCTTGGAGAGATGTTCCAGCTTTGTACTCTAGAAAGATACTGATTCTCCGAGCTCAGTAGAAAATTAATTACTCCTTAGGGGAACTTTATGAGGACTACATAAAAGGAGGAGAGAACTACCAGTGATGAAGAGTTAGGAGCCTACCCTTTAGACAAATGTATGCTCCACACACATACCTCACTATCATAGTGTTCAGTTTTGAGCCCACTCCCCTCAGAAACTTTGGGTTTGCCAGGGTAAGCCCTTGATTTGGGGTTAATTTTTTTTACAACCTTCATTCTTGCTGTGCCTTTACAGTAAACACCTTTCCTCTTTTTTTGGATTTGATAGTTTATTTTTCCCTCAATTATAAGTAAAAATGATTTTAACATCTTTTTTTCAGATTTTGAGCTCCAAATTCTCTTCCTTCAGCTCTCCCTCCTCTCCTCCCCTCATTGAGAAGGCAAGCAATTTGACTAATTGCTTATACATGTGTAGTCATGCAAAACACATTTCCATATAAGTCATGTTGTGAAAGAAAACATAGGCAAAAACACACATACTCAAGAAAAATAAAGTAAAGAAAAAGCATCTTGGATCTGCATTCAGGCTCCACCAGTTCTTTCTTTGGAGATGGACAGCACCTTTCATCATAAGTCCTACAGAACTGTCTTGGATTATTATATTGCTGAGAATAGCTAAGTTATTCACAGTAGATCACCGTACAATATTGCTATTTCTGCGTATAATGTTCTCCTGAATACTTTCCTTAAAAGCAACTAGGTAGTACAGCGGATAGAGCACTTGGCCTGGAATCAGGAAGACCTGAGTTCAAATTCAGGCTCAGACACTGGCTGTATGAACTTGAGCAAGCCATTTAATCTGTTTGCCTCAGTTTCCTCATTTGTAAAATGGGGGTAGTGATAGCACCTACCTTCCAGGCATATTGAAAGGATAGAATGAGATAACAATTATAAAGTTCTTAGCATAGTGCCTGTCACATGGTAAGCATTATACAAATGTTAGCTATTGTTATTATCATTAATCAAGGTTGCTGACTGATAATCCATGGAGTACGTATCACCTTGAGTGACAGTACTAGAAATCCAGTCCCTCAAAGTTACTCCAGGAGCCCTGAAGTACAGCATGGTACCAACTTCTGCGGGCCTGCCTGCCAATTCAAATAGAGTTTGGGGAATGAGTACTTCAAGGGGTGCTACAAAATCAAGATTTCTGAGGAGGAGGAGGAAGAGGAAGAGGAGAAAGAGGAAGAGGAAGAGGAAGGGATGATGATGATGATAGTAGCTCACATTTATTTTAAGGTTTACCAAACACTCAGGATCCCTCCTTTTTCTCAAGATTCAGCTCAAGCACCATATTCTACATGAAGCTTTTCTTGATGCCCACCCCAAATGTTCATGTCCCACAAGTACCTTGTATACATTTTACATGTATTATTGTTGTTGTTCAATTGTTTCAGTTGTGTTGGACTCTTCATGATCCCATTTGGGGTTTTCTTGGCAAAGCGGTTTGCATTTCCTTCTCTAGCTCATTTTACAGATGAGGAAACTGAGGCAAATATTATTACATGACCAGGGTCACACAGCTAGTAAATATCTAAGGCTGGATTTGAACTCAGGTCTTCCTGACTCTATGCCAGATGCTTTATCCACTGTATCACCTCTCTGCCTTTTTACATATATTAGGTATATATTTATATTTTTGCATGTTTTCTCACTCATCGGAGTACAAGCTCCTTGAGCGCAAGGACTATTTAATTTTTGTCTTTACATTCATAGCACTTAGTACAGTAGCACTTGATACCAAACAGACATCTAATATAAATGCTTATTGATTGATTATTATTTTTTTTTTTTTGGGAGTGGGGAAGGCAGGGCAATTGGGGTTAAGTGACTTTCCCAAGGTCAGATGGCTAGTGAGTGTTAAGTGTCTGGGGCTGATTTTGAACTCAGGTCCTCCTGACTCCAGGGCCAGTGCTTTACTGACTGCGCCATCTAATCGCCCCCTTATTGACTGATTCTTCACAACAACATTGTAGGTAGGAAGAAAGGAAATGAACAATAAATTCCTACTACATGCCAGGCACTGTTTTAAGCACTTTATGATTGTTTTCCCATTTGATGTTCACAACAACCCTGGGTTTTGTACTTGTTCCAGTCAGTTTTGACTCTTTGTGACCCTATCTGGGGTTTTCTTGGCAGAGATACTAAAGTGGTTTGCCATTTCCTTCTCCAGCTCATTTTATAAATGAGGAAACTGATGCACACAAGGTTAAGTGACTTGTCCAGGGTCACATAGCTACTAAGTGTCTGAAGCCAGATTTGACCTAGGAAGATGAACCTTCCTGACTCCAGGTCCAGTCCCCTATCCAACTGCGGCCACTTCGAATTATTAAATACTTTATTTACAATTTTTATTAATGCTTTAAGTTCTGTAAAGCACATTCCTCATAACAGCCCAAATATTATGGCCTCTGTTTTACAGATAAGGAAACCGAGGCCCTAAGAGGTTAAGTGATGCATAGCTGGTAAATGTCTGAGCAGGCTCCAGATGCTGGTCTCCTGACGATAGGTCCAGTGTTTTAGCTATGACAACACACTGCCTGGGATTGTATACAATGCATGTCAGGGATTATTTGTATAGAGAATAGTTAGAAGGTCAGGCAGAACATGAATAATGTATGGGAAGGGGGTAGGGAGCATGTAGGAAGCATGTAGGAAGAACACTATGTAGCAGGCATGTGGCTATAATGAAGGCTGTATGTGGTTAGCATGTTGCAGTTGACTGGAAGCATAGGTGACACAGAATTAGCAGTTGGGTGTTTGCTGGGCTGCCTGGGGCTCTGTGGTGTGTAATGATTTATCTGATTTCCCATCCCCAATGCCTCCCCTCCTGGCGGCTGCTGACTGCATCTCATACATACCAAGGCTCTCATCACATCAAGAATTCATAATCATCCCAAAATATTCAATGGGGATATGAAATATTTACACATGAGGCGCCAACTGATGAAATGATAAGAGCCTATTGCTGGCCGTCGTTGGAGACTGCTCTTGTTTGGCGGGGTGGGGTTAGGGCCACCGGGAATGGAGGGTGTGAGAGGGTCAGGAATCTACCCTCCCTTCTCCTGGGGTCTGTGCTTGTCTCTCCCCAATGCATTCTGGGGAGATATTGATGTTCCCCCACTGATTGGGAAAGGCAGGAGTCTCAGGATTGTCTCTCCAGATAAGCCACCCCAAGTGGACCATGTACCTGTGCCTTTGAAACAGATCTTGTAGTATCTGGTCCTGTTTGAATTTCCCGTGTGTGTGTGTGTGTGTGTGTGTGTGTGTGTGTGTGTGTGTGTGTGTGTGTGGTTTCCATGTGAGAAACAGGTTTCTAAGCTGGTGAGATCTTATCTATAATCTGTTGGATACATGAATACTCTGTGATGTCCCCTGGGTCAAGGGAGGGAGTGACGACATAGTTATTACTGAAGTATATATAAACACATGGTTTGGAAGGGTGTGGGGGTGGGGGGTTGCCAGAGGCCAGCAAAGTGTCTGCATGTTTTACTGATAGACTGAGATTATGGCTTGGAATTATAAACAAACTTGTAGACTATGTAAAAGGCTGTGAGGTTTTTTCAGCTGGTCAGTACCAGGGGGTTTGCTACTGACAGATATACATAATAAAGGCAAATATGTGTGCCAGGAGGGTGGAAGACTATGACCTTGCTTCTTCCTTTGCTTTGCTTTTGTTCTAAGCAAGTTCATCTGTATGCCAAACAGGAGAGGATCCAGGGAACAAAGTGGGCTGTTATAGTCTAGATTCCACTCAGCTATTGTGAGGTGTCTTTGGCAGAACCCACTAAAATGGGTCCCAGGAGCACAGAATTCCAGAAGGTTAGATAGGACATAGTAGGAATTTCTAATCCTAAAGTAGGTAGTCTTCTGGTTCAATGGACTGCATCTCCACCTCAGATAAAAGGAGTTAAAAGGGATTAATCTTAGCCTTTTTTTTTTTTTTTGCAGGGGGAATGGGGGGGAGCACCCTACCTGGCTTATTTGTTCCATATGTCCATCGCTGCACGTGGTAGCTCATTGCCTCTCAGGAGCCATCAGCCTACCCTTATCAGTAAGAAGCTTTTTACTCATTGATGATACAACCAGCATATGGCCTTGAAGTGACAAAGCCAAGAAGGTGGTAACAGAAAGAGCTTTGGCAACCAAATGCTCTGTCTATCCAACTACAACCAATAGAGCAACACCCATTGGAGACCAGCAAGAATGTGTTCCTTACGTATGGATACCTTTACTCTCTCTGCAGTATGATTTCCAAATATGTTTTTCATCATTACAGTCCAGAGTACAAATGGAAAGTGGGTTCCCCGTGAACTATGAAGTGCTAATTGCTACACTTACTAGCTGTGTGACCCTGAGCAAGTCACTTAATCTCTGTTTGCCTTAATCCATCAGAGAAGGACATTTCAAACCGCTTGGGTACCTTTGCCAAGAAAACCTCATGGACAGTATTGGCATGCTATGGTCCACAGGATCACAAAGAGTCGGACATGACTAAACAACTGAATAACAGCTGTGCTGATTACTTTCATCAAGCCCTGGAATATTGGAGAATCACTCTTAAAGGAGATCCATAATTACTCAGAAGAGTTTGGCCTAACCAACATTGTAGGAAAACTAAGTGGATAAAGAGCAGATTTTGGGGCAGCTAGGCTGCTTGGTGAATAGAGCACTGGCCCTGGAGTTAGGGGGACCTGAGTTCAAATCTAGCCTCAGACACCTAACTTTTACTAGCCATGTGAACCTGGGCAAGTCACTTAACCCCAATTTCCCTGCCTTCCCAACTGCAAAAAGATGAAAAGAGGAGTAGATTTTATTCAGACAATGATATTCAGTTGGGTGGATGATGGATTAGAACTGATCCATCAGAACACATATACCTTAAGACAGTTACGACTAAGGGGCAATGATCCAGGACCAGAATTGAAAAGAAAAAAGAGAGTGGGATGGACTGCCATTGAGAAATTGCGTAATATATTTAATAACTGAAAACTTATTCTGGAAACAAAGACCTATTTTTGAATGACGGGGTTTTTTGTGACACGGTATGGCATCATGGAAATATCATAATCCTTGAACAACTAAAAGTTAGGTCATGCAAAGGACCGAAATGGAGAGGATGATGATGGACATGAGTAGGCTACACCATATTATTGAGGAACAATGCACAGTAGAAGTACCACAAAGCATGCTGTCAGAAAGATATATAACTGAAGAATGGGAGCCATTCATGTAGGGAGAGGTTGTTCATGAAACTGATCAACCAAAACGCATTTATTAGGTGTTTTCTATTGGTCAGGTAGGGCAGCTAGGGGGCATAGTGGACAGAGTGCTGGGCCTAGGAGTCCAGAAGACTCAACTTCCTGAATTCAAATCCAGTCTCAGAATTTACTAGCTGTGTGACCCTGGGCAAGTCACTTAACCCTGTTTGCCTCAGTTTCCTCATTGGTAAAATCAGATAAAGGGGAATCTTAGAGAGAATGTTTAGCAGTGGGATGGGGCAGAGAAAGACCTCTTGCAGAAATATCAAAAGAACTAGAAGAAACCACTCAACTCATGGGGTGAATTCTCTGGGGTTAATTTATGGGAAGACATGAATAAAGCCCACATGGGATAAAATGAGAAATGCAGATAGGCTATATCATCAGGGATTGGGGAAGGAGCATCTGTGGTTGCTGTATATGTTTGCACATGTTTGGTTTTGGGCTGGGGTCCCATTCTAATCCCCCCAATTTAGTCCCTTCTCTTCATGCTGTTAGGAAACTTGAGAGGTCACCTTATCCATCCCCCTGTCTCCTTTGGTTCTCCACATTTGTCCTTCCCTCCTCCCCTTTTCAACCACTCATCTGGACAAATGGATGGAACTCTTAGGCTTCTCTAAAGGGTCCCTTTGTTTAATTAGCATACAATTAGCCTGATTAATATTTTAATATCATACTTGGGTTTCTCATTTGTCATCTGGGGGTAGGGACATGGACAGACAGACTTGGTATCAAGTGATACCAAGATAGGATACAGTTTATCAGAGCACATGCAAACCATAGATAATAATTCTAGTTGAGAAATGAGTCAGATGTCACCTTGAAAACTAGGAAGCTCATCTCCAAGCCCCAGACCACTTCTTCCTGCTGTGTCAGTTCTAGAGGTTCGGTTAATGTTTATCTTCCTGAGTACAATAAAGGCCACTCCTCTATGTTTATAGGATCTGAGCCTTAGAGTTGGAAGGAACTTAGAGGCCATCTAATCCAATCCTTTCATGTTACAGCTAATGAAAATGAGTTCCACAGAAGGGAAGTGATTCATTTCAGGTTTAATAGCTAGTAAATAGAAGAACTGGGATTTGAACTCAGGTCCCCCTGACTCCCAATCTAGTATTCTTTCCACTGTATCATGCTGTTTCTTTTCCGAGGTCATTCATTCATTCAGCAGCAAGTGGAATACTGGAAAGGTGGCCCAATGGAAAGAGTACAATTCTTGGGGTCTAGCTTCTGACATTTACTGGTTGTCTGACCCTGGCTGGACAAACCACTTAGCCACTGTTCACCTCTGTTTCCTCAACTGTAAAATGGGGATAATGATGCCACCTACCTGCCAGGGTTGATTTGAAGATCCGATAAAATATTTGCAAAGCACCTGGCACAGTGCCAGGCACATAGTAGTTGCATAATAAATGCTCGTTCCTTTCCTCTTCACCATCAAATGGCTTAGGTTAAAGTTTGTGTTCTGAAACTTCTTAGTTGTGTGAGCTGGGGTTAGTCACATGTTTCTGGGCTTCAGTTTTCTCATGTGTGAACTGTTCCATTTCAGTCTTTGTATCTAGCCCCTTAGGACAATGCCTATCACACAGTAGGCACTTAATAAATTCCTGGTAATTGTTTGATTGAGAAGATTGAATGAGATTATCTCTAAAGCCCTTTCTAGCTCTAACATAAAATTCAATTCAATGAGTATATATTGGACAACCACTATTGTGAGGCACCATGCTAGGCACTGGGGACAGAAAGACAGAAATTAAAAAATTGTTCTCAAGGAGCTTAAATTCTACTGGGGAACATAAATAAAGAGATAAGTAAATACAAGATAATTTGAAGAGGGAGAGAGCAGTGACAACTAAATGGATCAGGAAGCCTTCCCTTAGGGAGTGGTGCATGATCTGAGTCTTGAAGGAAGCATGGAAGTTGATGAGACAGAAATGAGGAGGGAGTGCTTTCTGTTTAAAAATTTCTGTTAAAAATACACAAACAAAACAATGATGGAGAATCTCCTATCCCCTTGACCTTATTATAGTAGACTCTGATGGGGGGAAAGGGTCTATATAATAAGAGTGAAGAGACTAGAGGATGGAGTGATAATGGCCTCCAAGGTACTGGTCATCACAAGGTCTTCTTTGAGTCTGTCCCTGAATATTTCAGGCCCCACAGCAAAGGATTATTACTTAAAGGCACTTTCCCTACTTCTTTCCCTTCTTGAGTCCTTCCTCCACCCAGCTGCCAAAATAATCTTCCTGAGGCACAGACCTGACCGTTATGCTCCCCTGCTTAAAAGCCTTCCTGCCTTCTCATTGCCTATAGGCAATGAGACAATACTTCAAAATACAGACAAACTTCTTAGCTCACTATTGATCAAAAAAAAGCCTGACAAGATCTGGTTCCCCTAACATACATTTCTAGTTTTATTTTATATCACCTTCATCATAAACTCTCATTCCAGACAAAATGACCTGCTAGTAGTTCTCTAGATTTAACACTCCAAATCTTTTCCCTCTATGTGTTTAAAAAAAAAAGGCATTTCCTAGTAGGCAATAGTATGGTTGTGCCCCTTCCTTTGTTCCAGAATAGATCAGAATGACAGTAGCTAGAATGTACTGCCTCCTAGACCTTGTCTTTCTTCAAGATTCAATTCAGGTGCCACTTCCTCTGTCAAGGCATCCTTGATTCCCCTTCTCAGTTTTGCTGATGTAGTTAGAGGGTTGGACCTGAAATCAGGAAGACTTGAGTGCAAAGCTGACCTCAGACATTTGCTAGCTTTGAGACTTTGGGCGAGTTGCTTAACCTTTGTTTCAGTTTCCTCAACTATTAAATGGGAATAGTAATAGCCCCTACATTCTAGAATTGTTGTGATGATCAAATAAGATAATTTTTTTTAAATGCTTAGTACAGGGGTGGCTGGGTGGCACAGTGAATAGAGCACTGACCCTGGAGTCTGGAGGACCTGAGTTCAAATTTGACCTCAGACACTTGACACAATTACTAGCCATGTCACTTTGGGCAAGTCACTTAACCCCAATTGCCCTCTAAAAAAGGCAATAAAATAAAATAAAATGCTTAGTACAGTGACTGGCTGGTAGAAATGGAAAGTGTAAGTGGAAAGCACCTACCATGTGCTGGCCCTGGAACATAGTAAGTACTTGTTCTCTTCCTTGTCCTCTGTTGTTGTTGAGTCATTTCAGACACATCTGACTCTCCATGACTCCATTTGAGGTTTTCTTGGCAAAGATACTGGAGTAGTTTGTAATTTCCTTCTCTAGTTCATTAAATAGATGAGGAACTGAGGCAAATAAGGTTAAGTGACTTGCCCAGGGTCACACAGCTATCAAGTGTCTGAGGCTGGATTTGAACTCAGGTCCTCCTGACTCCAGGGCTAGTGCTTTCTCCATTGTGACACCTAGCTACCCCTTGTACTATAGTTGATTGCATATTATGAAGGAACTGTTTTATTCTTTACTTTATATGCACTTAATTGAATTGAATCAGTTCTGGCCTTTAAGTAATCAAAGTTGGAGCAAGATATCTATTCTGGTTTCTCTGATAGCCAGTTTAAACATCACTGGGTGCCATGTCCCCCCCATCAGAGAACTCTCTGAGGGCAGGGAAAAAGTATCCTCTTTCCCTTTGGATCTCTCTACACCCATTTAACTCCTCCCTGAACTAGAACCTCTAACTGTCCATGGTACTGAAGGAAACAAAGTCAATTCCTTAGAGAAAATAGACTAGATATATCTCTATTCTTGGGCTGGGAGAGGAGTCTTGAGCTGAGTAGGAATAAAAGGAATTTGGATTGAGGAGAGAGGCCCTGGGCCCTGGGTAAGTAAAGGGGAGAGGGACTGAAGTGGGGAGGGATGGAGTGCCTGATAAACATATCTTCCATAGGGAAGAGATATAATATGACACAATCATTGTCAGGCACTGAACTGCAGAACACGGAGAAGCCTAAATATTTCATGGTCAAATTCATCAATAATAGAGACAGAGACTAAATTACATAACTGTCACCTTTCTGTTAAATAATATTTTCTGCGGGGGGCTGGGCTGGGGGGGGCAGTAAAGAGGCTTTTATTACAAGTCATGAATGATTTAGGGCAGCAAATAAAAGGGGGTTAGGAAAGAGAAGGAAGAAGGCTTTCCTCTTCCAAGATCACCAATTGCTCTAGCCAGGGGACCCTAGAAAGCATTTTTGGTGGGGCTCTCAAGGGAGAGGTTCTAGGTGATAAAATCCCAGGATTCAGAACTGGGAAGGCTCCTAGAGATCATCTTGTTTAACGTTAATTTGTAGATGAGATTACTGATACCCAGAGGTGTTAAGCAACTTGCCCAAGGTCACACAGCTAGCAAGCAGGAGAACTGGGATCTGAACTGAGATCGATTGTTCTTTTTATTACACCATAAGAAAGTGACAGATACAATGGGAATTGAGAGACAAATATCTCTGCCATTCCCTTCCAAATCATATTGATTAGCATATTCATTTGCATTTTATTTTCATGTTCATTTTGCATCTAGATGAGGAGAAATATGTCCAGGAATTCCCTGAGGGAGGGGCCCGTGCTTCCTCTATCAGAATGGGAGGGAGGTCCTTGGGTCAGGGACTGTGTCTTCCTTATCAAACTAGGGTTCTCTGAGGGCAAAGGTGCCTGAAGTGAATTCCATTTACTGGAAGCTTCCTACTGGTGATGTCTATGCCTTTTTTTCTTCCATCACTTCTTCTTTCGCTTAGCACAGGACTCCACACCCAGTGGATGCCCAGAACAAGAGGGTGACAGATGGATTGGCCCATTGGCTCATCTCAGTAGCACATTTCCTGCTGCCTCCTTCTCTCCTGCCACCCCCAGCTGTTGGGTTTTGAGAATGGGATTCTGTTCTTTCTTCCCTCTCTCCCTGGACTGGATGGTGTGGGCGAGTGTGCAAACTCACCCTGCCTTGTGTGCAGCACTGCGTGGGAAGGGTGAGGGCTGGGGAGCGCCGTGCCCGCTAAGTGTATAATTACACAGTACTTGGGGTAATTTTCCTCTTCCTTGAGAAGCACACGTTGGCCCTGATTTTCCTATCTGCAGATTGTAAGCTCGTAATTAGCAGCAAATTACCCACACAAGTGACAAATTTTTGTGCTTTCAAGTAAACAGACAAAATACCCATGGTTCCTAAATTGCCTCTCGGTGCAGCAGGCACCTGGCTCCTTCGGATACCCAACCAACCCACATGTGGTGAGAAAGGGAGCCAAAGAGGGAGGGGCAATGGGCTTAAACTGCAGCCAGAGGGACTGAGGTTAGACTCAAAGTGATATGATGCGATGAATGATGGACTGGACATTGGACTTGGGTTCTAGCCTTCATTTTGCTGCTTATTAGTTGTGTGACTTTGGACAAGTCACTTAACCATAACTCTCTGAGCTGTGGTTTTCTCCTTCATAAAATAAGGTGGTAGGACTAGATGAAGACCAAGTTTATTTCAGTTCTGGCATCCAGTACCTCTAGGACTGACTTCTCAAAGTTCAGCAAGTTTACTTTTTGACCTATCAAGTAAGACTTCCTCTTACTTGATCTAAAATTACTTTTTTGGAATTTCAAGGAAGTGAAGGGTGGTGTTCTCCTATCCCTATTCTCTTCATGGTTTCATTATGGAATCAGAGAACAAGATCCCCCCAGGTTTAATTATTTCAGTCTGTCGTTCAGTCATGTCCAACTCTCCATGACCCCATTTGGGGTTTTCCTGACAGAGATACTAGAGTGGCTTGCCATTTACTTCGCCATCTCATTTTATAGATGAGGAACTGAGACAAGCAGGATTAAGTGACTTGCCCAGTAAGTATCTGAGGTCAGGTTTGAACTAAGGAAGATGAGTCTTCCTGACTCTAGGCCTAGCACTCTATCTACTGTGTCACCTAGCTTCCCTAGGTTCCCCTATCCCCATTGTTTTCATGGTTTTATCATAGAACAGGATCCCTCTGGGTCTGATATTTTAGTATGCCTCCCTTCTTTTACAGAGGAAACAGAGGCCCCCAAAGTCATGCAAGCTTTTCAATAGATCAGCAGCAAATCAAATCTTTATGGTGTCAATTTCCCTCAGCACTCCTTGACCCTTATCCTCAAGGTATCTAGTTGGGGGAGACAAAATTAAAACTTATAGAACAGCTAAGTGACAGTGCAAGACCAGGATATATAATTAACCAGTAAACTGTGAGATAAGATTTAAATCTTTGTGGTAGAGACTCATACTCTGAAGTATGAGGCCATGCTCCATTCCTTGCCACCATCTCTGCAAGGTGAATCTCACACTTGAATCAGCCCCAAATCTTCCCAACATTCAAATTGGTGACTTTGATTTCTCTTCAAGGGTCGTCCTTCATGTTCACAATAACATAATTTTGAAAATTCAGAGCTGGAAGGGACTTTCAGGATAATCTAGTTCAGAGGCATTCTGATAAATGTTTAACAACTGGCTCTCAAAAATAAAAAGTGTATGCAGGACTCACTTTTAAGTTTGATCTTCATGAACATTTTCTCTATTATGTTCTTAAATTTAGACAGTCAATAAAATAATCAGCCAAACCTTGATTTGTAATGTTTTCTGCTATTTGAAGTGTAGTTATTCACACCAAAAATTTAACAATCAACTTTGAGTTCCAGCATACCCCAATCTGGTTCTCTCCTTTCCCTTTATAAATGAATAAACTGAAGCTGATGGAGATTAAGTGACTTGTTTAAGCTCACACTATGAGAAAGGGGTAGGTTCTCTAACTTAAAAACCAGTTCTCTTCTCAATACAATATAGCTGCTCCACTTTATTGTCTGAAAAGTAAGAGGCGGGCACATAGCGCATTTTCTCTTTCCCGTCTCCTAATCTCTTGAAATCTCCCGTGCCTAGACCATCGGAATCATGAAACTATAGGATTTAGAGCTGTGAGGATCATAGGTTTATAGAATTATGGATTTTAGAGATCATCTATTTCAAATCCTTCATTTTACAGATGAGGAAACTGAGGCCCAGGGAGAGTAAGTGACTTTATCCAAGGTCACACAGATTATAGTAAGTGACAAAACTGAGATTTGAACTAAGAACTTCTCACTCCAAATTCATTCAGTAGTCTTCCTACTGTACCA
The DNA here is from genome assembly GCA_011680675.1 of Gymnobelideus leadbeateri. Taxonomy (NCBI): domain Eukaryota; kingdom Metazoa; phylum Chordata; class Mammalia; order Diprotodontia; family Petauridae; genus Gymnobelideus; species Gymnobelideus leadbeateri. The sequence continues at coordinate 123,346 of WOXC01002761.1, forward strand.
TGTTGACATTCTCATCTATATAAAGAATCATTTTTATAGTTAACCCCCCTTTCATTTTACTGAGAGTTATAAAGGTCAAGTGATTTGCCCAAGGTCACATAGGAGCTGTGATATGAATACAGGTCCACATAATGGAACTGGGTAGAGCGTTTGAACTCATCTTTTTTCAGTCCCAGCTGAGTCCAGAGTGAAATCTCTTAAGCAGACAGAAAATAAGGAGGGGGAATATTATTTTTTCTGGGAAAGGTGGATGAAAGGTGGAAGAAGGGTGGGTGAAGGAAGAAATGCCCCACCTCTTTCCTCCCTGTTGACATTTGAAAAGGGCAAAATTAGGAGAAAGGTAAATGTTACTCTTCTATTACTGGGATCAGGGAACAAGGGGGTGGAATCAAATAGGTATTATTGTTTAACATTTGTGGGCAAGAGAGAGTCCCTGAAGGACACTGGACACAGACAAAAGCCTGCCTTTCATCAGGCCAGGCAGAGACACAAGCCCAGTTTGGGGCTTTCTCTGCTTGTTATAGGTAGAGTACCACTGAATCATGATCCATTATGACCTACTGGGGTTTTGGGTATGGAGGGCTAAGGAAGATAGAGGAGGAGTGATGCCCCCTTAAATGGTGGGAGAGTGGGAGTGCTCAGTACTTTCTTCCTCTTTCTAAGGGTGCAAGCTGGTGGAAGATTGGCGTATGGAGGGTAGCCATCCTCCCACCAGAAGCAATGAGGCCTGGGCTATACCAGTGGAGCAGGGGACAGGGGAAAGGTGGAGCCTTAGGCACTCACTAGCTTGCCAGGTTCAATGTTAATGAAAGCCTCCCTCATATCTGGCACAGGACACAACTCTTAGCTCAGTAGCTTACTGACAACTCACTAGTGTCTGGTTCAGCTGAGCTGAGTCTGGTTGGAGAAAAGAGTAGCAATAGTTATGGCAAGAAAGATTGGAATCTTTGGAAAGTCTTCCTAGATTGATCAATGATCCCTTTAACTCTCAGCCAGCCCACCCATGAAGTTGCTTCCCTTTCTACTCAAACACTATCCAAACAGTTATAGACCTGCTGGAATACTCTTCATCCATATGCTTTTGTTTAATGTATTGCATCCTGTTGTCCTGGTGTGTGTGTGTGTGTGTGTGTGTGTGTGTGTGTGTGTGTGTGTGTGTGTGTGTGTATTGTGTGGGAGTCTGTTCCACCTGTTCCATCTGTCTCAGACTGTGAGCTCCCTAAGGACAAGAATTGGGTCTGTTTAATCATGGAGTAGCCATATAGAGAGAGATTACAAAGCAGTGATAAGGAGGAGAATGTCGTGTTGAAAATGCTATCCACAGTGATGGTAACCATTGTTATCAGGATGGTGGTAATTATGACAGTAATGGGGTAATGGTGATGGTAAGGGAGACGACAAATGGGGGAGATGACAATGTTGGCAAAGCTAATGACTGTGATCATGAAGAGTAGGATGAATAAATCTCTACTCACCAGGAATGTTGGTAGCAGTTGTGGGGTTGGAGAAAATAATGATGATAAAGGTTAGAGTAGGAATGGTAGTGATGATGGTGATGGGGGTGATAGTGATGAAAGTGAGAATGCCAAATCAGTGATGATGATGATGATGGATGGTGATGATGGTGAGGGTGAAGCAGTGACAATCATAGTTATGCTAATGGCAGTGCTCCTAATTCTGATAACGTGGTGGTGATTGCAATGATGGCATTAAGGATGATGGTGATGTTAAGGGTAAAGACGAATCAGTTGGTGGTAATAGTGGTATTAAGAGTGATCCTGAAGTTAAATTATAGTGAAGATGATGTTGAGTCAGTGGTAGAAACAGTCACCTTCCTTTCTTGCTTCCTTCCTTCCTTCTTGCTCCATCTTCTAGGGCCATTTTCTAGGGGAGAGAGATTGATGATGAAGCTGAGAAAGAAGAAAAAGGATGGGTAGAGATACAGGAAGGCTCCTCATCCTTCATACTTATTTAGGAACTTCAATCAGGAGCCCCAATATTCATTCTTAGGAGGGGCTTAGGGGTGCAGTGGATAGATGATTAGATTTGGAGTCAGGAAAACTTGAATTTGAATCCTTAGACACTTACTAGCTGTGTGATTCTGGGCAAGTTATTTAACCTCTCAGGCTCAGTTCCCTTATCTGCAAAATAGGGATAATAATAGCAGCTATCTCATAGGGGTGATGTAAAGATAAAATAAGGTAACATATGTAAAACCCTTTGCTAACCTTAAAACACTATATAAATTCTAGTTATTACTATTAGGGAACCCCTTTTCAAGGAAATAATATTCTGGGAAAAGAAGAGCTAGGAGGATCCTGTTCAGTCTACTTTTTCCCTGACCATCAGCAGAGGCTTGAATCTTCATAAAGACCATCATTGTCAGGCTCCCCACTATCACCAGCATCATCATCACCATTGGGATCACATGGTCTGTCACTCCCATCATCACCATCCATATCACCCCCAAGCCCAGGATCCCTACCCCAACCTCCATACTTATCACCATCATCATCATTTTTACCATCATCACAATGGTCATTACCATTCTAAGCATCATAACCACTATTATTGCCAATCAGCATGACTGCCTCCACCCCTGTGATAACTACGGGCATCCTGACCACAACCATGCCACAATTAGCACCATTATCGTTCCTACCACTGCCATCATCACTATTATCATCATCACCATTACCTTCATCTCTAGTCACAATGTTTACTATTGCCATGATCATTATCACCACTAACACTGATTCCAGGTTGTCTGGGTCTCCCCTTGTTTCTGATTCATTACATGTATGTGTATGTGGCCGTCCTTTTTAGGAGACTCCATCATGATCATTATGATGGACAGTATTTACACAGTGCTTTAAGGTTTGAAAATCACTTTACATCTATTATCTCATTTCTGTAGTTTCTCTACTATAGCTCTCTGGGCAAGGCCAGCTTGTCCCATAACAATGGGTGTGGCACATGGGGGAGGGTGATATTGAGAGCTCAACATCTTCCTCTGGGTTGCTTTTCTTGGGATTTTCACTGAAATGCTGAGTCTAACACTGGATCCTCTTATAAACAACCCATAATGATAACTAATTTGTTGTCTTTGGTAAGCTTGCCTTCTACCCCCCAATCATAACAAAACAAACATTAATTGGTTATTGGAAAAAAGGAACTAGCCAAGGAAGGTAAAGTGTGTGGAAGAAAGGGAAATAGTTAACTGTGGGTAAGCAGAAGTAGCTGAGGAAGTTGCCCCTTCTAGGGGAAGAACAACTGAAAAGAATGATTGTTGGCACCAGCTAAGTTCTGGGCAGCAACTTCTACTCAGTGGGCTGAACAATTTCTATCCATTCAACTTGATCTTTGGGAAGAGTTTCTAGCTGTGGAACTTCAGTGGGGAGGGCAGGGCTTCCAGGGACTAATTGCATATCTTCTGTAATGTCACTAGGGAAGATTCACTTTGTGGGCTTACTTCCTACCCCAGGGCAAATAGTACATTGCCCTCGCATGGAGGCACTTGTGAGAGCTGAGGGTAGGGCAGTAATTGTGGGACTGGGCTCTGACCTCAGAACGAGGTTGTTGACATTCACTGAAATTAGATTTGGAAATAGCATCTTTAGATCTTCTAGTCCAGCTTCCTAATTTGTCTGGTGAAGCTGATGGACCTCATTCTATGCCTAAAGTAAGATACATAAGACTACAAAGGAAATCTGATTCTCAAGCCTGCCTTTCTTGCCCCAATCTCTCCACAGAACTCCAATGCCGCCTCTCCAGTTACTTTTCAGACATCTTGAACCAGATGTCCAATAGACATCTTGAACTCATGTGTCCAAAACAGAACACATTGTCCTTCTCCCTAAACCTCGCCCCCCACTCCATCCCTTTTACTGTAGAGGGCAGCACCATCCTCCCTAGTCCTTCAGCCTCACAACCCAAGAGTCATGCTGGCCTCCTCACTATCTCTCATATCCCATATTCAATCCGTTGTCAACACCTGTTGGTTTCACCTTTGCAACAGTTCTTGAATGCTCCCCCTTCTCTCCTCTGACACTGCTACCACTTAAGTGCAGGTCCTCATCATCTCATGGCTACTGGAGGTTCATGCCTGCCACATCCAGTGCATCCTCCATTCAGTCACTAAAGTGATTTTCCTAAAGTACAAGTCTGATTGTGTCACTCCCCTCTTCCCCCCCAATAAACTTCAGTGATTTCCTATTGTCTCCAGGAGCAAATATAGAATGGCCTGTTTGGCCTTCAAAGCCCTTCATAAACTAGCGCCTTTCTACCATTCCAATTTTCTTACACTTTACTCCCTGACACGTACTCTTCAATTAAATGACCCTGGTCTCCTGGCTGTTCTACAAACAAGACACTCCATCCCTCAGCTCTCAGCATTCTCTCTGGCTGTCCCTATGCTTGAAACGCTCTCTCTCCTCTGCTTCGACTGCTGACCTCCCCGTCTTCCTTTAAGTCCCAATTAAAATCCCACCTTCTATAGGAAGCCCTCCCCAACCCCTCTTAATTCTAATGCCTCCACTCTCTTAATTATTTCCTATTTATCCTGTATGTAGTCTCCCTCATCAGATTGTAAGCTCCTTGAGGGCAGGAAGGCACAACTGTAAGCTCCTTGCCTCTTTCTGTATTACCATCCCTTAGCACCTAATATATAGAAGGCACTCAATAAATGTTTATTGACGGAATGCTTGAAATAAAGATGCATTTTCCCCATCCAAATTTGTGACCTCTCGGTGTTTGTGGACTTTAAATGAAGAGCACCCATTCTAAAGGCAATCCAGTTGTCCTGCTGCTAATATGCGAGAAATACTCATTCCCATATACACTACCATACACACATATTCATTTATGCAGACATATACCTTCATTCATAAACCTGCACACACATTTGGTGTGAGTGTAGGAGAGTATCTAGGGTAAGAGGGCTGGCTGATCCATTTTGAAGAATGTTAGGATCTAGAGATTGGAGAAAAGGCAGTATCCTGAGCTGGGATGGCCCCACCTCTTTTCCTGAGTTGTCTTCACGACCCTTCTCCTCCTCCAGGGCAGAGAGGAAGGAGTACATTTCCCTAGAAGGAGAAGAGAGCTTAGGGCCTAGTGGAAGGTGCCCAGAATTTCTGGGCTCTAGCCCAACCAGAAGCAGTGCAGGCTGCTGCTAATGGAGTTAATCAAAAGGGCAGGAGGTTTTCCCCATGTAAATAAATGAGAGGAGGAGAAACTCAGGACATAGCTCAGGGAGTGATTCCCCACCTCCTTCTCTTGGACCCCTTCCTGACAGTACAGAAGTGTGCAGTATGTGTGCAGTCTCCTACCCCTCTCAATAGTGGGAATCCACAGGGTTGCCAATCAGCTTGGACACCTTCCCAGAGAAAAGTCCAAATTGTCACAGCATACATGGAAGGAGATGTGAAAGAGAAGAGGTAGAGGGCAAGAAACTGGAGAGTGGAAAGAGCTAGGGCACATCAGAAAAGACATCTGGAAACCCTTGGGAATAAGGAGGGTGCTGGAAGACTTTAAAGGAAGAAGAAAGGAAGCTAGTATTTATTAAGCACCTAGTATATGCCAGGCACAAATATTATCTCATTTGATCCTCAAACAACCCTGGAAGGTAGGGGCTATTATCACCTTCACTTTATAATAGAGAAAACTGAGGCAGACAGAGGTCAAGTGACTTGTCCAAGGTCTAGTATCTGAATACACATTTGAACTCAGGTCTTCCTGACTATACACTTTGCCACTTAGCTGTCTCTAGGAAGGGAGTGAGACTGGTGACTTCTATGCATTTTGCATATGGAAATAAGACCTTGTGCTCTTTTTTTTCTAAACAGAGTAACTTACATGATAGATTAGGGGAATGCGGTATACATAGGATAAGGGCAGCTAAGTGGAGCAGAGGATAGAGCACTGGGCTTGGCATCAGGAATATTCATCTTCCTGAGTTCAAATCTAGCCTCAGAAACTTCTGAGCTGGGCAATTCACTTAACCTTATTTGGCCTTGGTTATCTCATCTGTAAAATGAACTGGAGAAGGAAATGGCAAACCACTCCAATATCTTTGCCAAGAAAACCCCAAATGGGGCCACAAAGGGTTGGAATCAACTGAACAACAACAACATAGAATGTTATATGCATTCTAATCATCTTCAGACCATATACTATATTTGGTCTTTTTCTTCTTTTTTTTTCAGGAGGTTCAGCGTCTTTAGCCCCACTGCTTCTCCTCATTTATTGTATATGAATCTCTTAATCTGGGAATGTAGAAGCCATTCATAAGCCCTATAAGCCCTATCCCACCAATGACTGGCAAGGAAGCTTTGACTTAATCCATTTCTACCCTGGGCTGGTTTGTCTCTCCTTATGCAGTCTGGTGGCCTTTGTGCCCTTAGAGGATCACCATACTGATGCTAGATTTAGTGCAAATGCCCAGTTGGTTTAGCTCAGTGCAACTCAGAACTCCAGAGCTCCAGGAATCTATCTACCTTGAGTCACCTCAGGAGAAGGGATTACAGGCATGGGCCATCACACTCTGCCATGTTCGGTTCTGAGGGACCACATTTAAAGAGGGATGTAGACCAGTTAGAATGTCTCTAAAAGAGATCAACTTGGCATGATCAGGGGCCTGGAGACCATGCAATATGCAGATGACTTGAAGGAAATGAACACGTTTATTCTAGAAAAAAGGAAGACTTTGGCAGGACACATAGGTAGCAGTTTCAAATACCACAGGGCTTACATTTTTTCTGTTTGGCAGAACATGAGGACAGAACTAGGAATAAAGGGTGAAAGGGGTGGGAGATGCAGACTTGGGCTATAGGATGAACCTCCTCGACCATTAGGGCTTCGTAAAAGTGTAATGGACTTGTAGGGGAGGGTTTAGATCTTCAAGATCTTCATTCAGACACTCCTGGATGAGGACTTGCCAGGCATATATTGGAGGGAATTCTAATTTAGGTACAGATCGCTTTAGATGGCCTGTGAGGTCCCTGCCAACTCTGAGAGCCCGGGATTCTATGATTCTGTAAAGATGCCAGACAATATGAAATCAGCTAGCTCTGGGAATGGAACCAGGAGAGGGGGCAGTTGAGTGTCGTGCTTGGGAAATCAATCAATCAACAAACATTTAGACAATAATTTAGAAAATAAATTGGAGGCAGCTAGGTGGCATATTGGATAGAATGTTGGACCTGAACTCAGCAAGCCCTGGGTTCAAATTTAACCTCAGACATTTATTAGAGGAGTGATCCAAGGCAAGTGACTTAACCTTTGTCTGCCTCAGTTTCTTCAATTGTAAAATGGGTACCTACCTCCCAGGGCTGTTGTGAGGATCAAATGTGATATTTGCAAAGTGCTTAAAAAATGTTTGTCCTTTCCTCCCTGCTTCCCTTCCCATAGGTCAACAGGTGATAAGGTGGAGGGAATTTATGAAAAGGTAAAATTTTATTGGATGAATCCTAACAGAAAGGATGTGTTGGGAAACTTAGAACCTCCAATATATTTGAGTTCCTGCCTCTTAGCTCTGCCCTCTCGGCCCAGATTCCTTAGCCTTCTCCTAGTTTGGATCTTTCCTCCCCTCCCCTCTGGCCCTCATCCCAGTTTTGCTGAGCTTTTAAACATTTGATATGCTTTCTCCCTGAGCCAGAAGTGGGGGAGAGAGTAAAAAAGAGAAGACCTCAGTGAAACCAGATCTAACTCCATCAGTGCAGGGTGGGCAGGTAGAGATAGGGGTTGAGGGAGATGTCAAGTGGGGCAATAAGTGAGGAGAAACAGTGGGGCTAAAGACACTGAGCCTCCTTTAGAAAGATCCTTGGTCCGGACTAGGTTCAGTTCAAAATGACTTGGGATTAAATTGATACATTTAGATTGATTGATTGATTGAATGAATGCTTGGCCCCATCTTTCCCTTCAGGCTCAGCTGAGTGTCCACTCCACTTGCATTGTCTTTGCCCTTTGCCCTCACTTTACTTGTTTAAAGCAGAATTTTCCAGGACTCAACTCCTGTTTGCCCCATTTTCTTTCCCCACGAAGGAATGGGCTTACCCTTTAGCCTATCTAAAACAAAGCGCACACATTTATTGCATCTTGTCTGTCTATTATAACAGTCTGGTCTGGTCCATGTATTTCATTGATGGAGGGAACTTTTGGTGAGGAAGTTCCTTCTCCCGATGCAAATCAACAACAGTTTTGTAACTTAAAATATTAGGTAGATGCCTGGAGCAATCAAGGAATTAAGTTACTTGTCCAGGATCAGAACCCTAGTAGAAATCAGAGGTGATAAATTAACCCAGTTCTTCCTGATTTCAAGGTGGATTTATTATTCCAGGTAGACTCATTATACAATAACTCATGGTCAGTATTATTATCCCCCTTTTACAGATAAGGAAACCAAGACTCAGAAAGAATGAAGTGATGTGCCTAGGGCCAAATGGCTAGAAAATGACAGAACCAGCCCCAAACCTAGATCTTCTAAATCCTGGGGGCAATGAATTTTCTACTATACCACCATTTATTTATCCTGTGTCTATATGTATGAATTATCTAGACAATTTTGTTTCCCAATTTTTGGATAATTCGGGCTGTGCCAACTTTCAACTTAAATTTTTGAATAATTCAGTTATTTTGATGAACATTTTATAAAGCATGAAAGGAAGTTAGAGACCTGAATTTGAAGTCAGAGGACCTAGGCAGATTTCTATTATGTTTGTGTGACCTTGGACAAAGTACTTAAGCCCTCTAGGTCTCAGTTTTCTCTTCTGTAAAGGAGGGGGCTGGATTAGATCATTTTAGGCTGGAAGGCCTCCTCCTCTCTCCTTGTTGATCTATGAACAAGACATTCCATCTCTCCAATCTGGGTATTTTCTTTGGCTGTCCCCCATGCCTGGAATTCTCTCCCTCCCCATCTCTGCTTTCTTTCATTTCCAACTAAAATCCTATCTTTGACAGGAAGTCTTTCCCAACCCCTCTTAATTCTAGTGCCTTTCCTCTCTCAATTATTTCCTATTTTTCCTGTATTTAGCTTTTTTTGTTTGTTTTTTTACATATTCGCTTCTTGTTTCCCTCAATAGATTGTAAGCTTCTTGAGGGTAGAGACTGTCTCTTTCTTATGTATCCCCAGCACTTAGAAGGGACATAATGGGTCCTTTGTAAATATTTATTGACTGATATGATCTATGGTCATATGATTATAAATCTATGATACTTAGTAAAGACAGACCTAGATAGTTGGAGAATTATTAATTGCTCACAGATAGGCTGAGTCAAAATAATAAAATGACAATACCATGTAAATTAATTTACTTAACTCAGTGTCCTACCAATTAAACAACCAAAGGATTATGTTGTAAAGCCAGAAAAAAATAATGACAAACTTCATTGGAGGAACAAAAGGCTAAAAATCTCAAGGGGGATTAATGAAAAAAATGGCAAGGTAAGGTTTAGCACTATCGGATTTCAAACTATAATACAAAGCAGTAATCATGAAAACAATTTGGTACCAAGTCAAAAACAGAGAGGTTCATCAGCGGTACATATTAGGCACACACCATACAGAAGCAAACAACAACTAGTCTAGTGTCTGATTAAACCCTAAGACCCCAGTTACTGAGGTAGAACTCACTATTCAAGAAAATCTTTTGGGAAAACTCAAAAGCAGTATAGCAGAAACTAAATCTAGACCAACATCTTACACCATGCAGTAAGATGAGCTCAAAATGTGTGCATGACTTAGAAATAAAGGGCGGCATCATAAATAAATTAGAGGAGCAAAGAAGAAATCATCTTCCAGATATATGAAGAACGATAGAGTTCATGACCAAACACGGGATAAACAGAATCACAGAACAGAAATGGACACAATTTTTAAAAAAAGATTGTGTACAAACAAAAGTGACACAACTAAAATGAAAAGAGAAGCAGGTAACTGGGAAAAAATATTTTCTTTGATGAAGATTTTCTTTTCAAATTATATAAGGAGCCAATTCCAATTTAGAAGAATAAGTGCTATTCCCTAATAGATAATCAAAAGGCATGAACTGTCACTTTTCAAAGAAAGAAATATAAGTTATCAATAGCCATATATAAAATATTCAAACCCTTAATAATTACAGAAATGAAATTTAAAGCAACACTAGGTTCTATCTTATACCCATCAAATTGACAAAGCTGACAAAAAGGGGAAAATATTAAATGTATGAAGGACTTTGGGAAAATAGCCAAATTGATGCACTACTGGTTGTGGTCTGGTCCAGAATTTCTGGTAATTTGTAAATATGTCCTCAAATTTAAACTAAACTGTGCAAACCTTTGTTCCAGAAACAGCACTAAACTGATTCCCCAAAGTAATCAAAAAAGAGGAAAACAATGTATGAAAACATCTATGGTATCCCCTTTGTAGTGGCAAAGAACTGGACACTAAGGGGAGTCCATCGACTGGAGAAGAGCAGGATAAATTATGGTGTATATATTTAATGGAATACTATTGTGTCATAAACAACAATGAAAGATGGAGTTTCAGAGAAACCTGGGAAGGCTTGTAAGAACTGATATAGAAGTAAGGAGAGCAGAACCAGGAGAACAATTTATACAATAACCAATAACATTGTGAAGACAACTTTGAAAGACTTAGGAGCTATGACAAACAAGATGATCAACTGTAGTTTTAAAAAACTCGTCATGAAGTGTGCTGCACATTTCACAGACTCGGTATACAGATGGAGACATGTATTTTTGGACATGGTCAATGTGTGAATTTGTTTTGTTTGGCCATACACATTTGTTTACAAAAGTTTCTTGTCTTGTCTTTCTTTTCCTCTTCTCTTCCCTCCTTTTCTTCTTTTCTCTCCTTTTCCTTTTCAATGAGAGGCATGCATGTGAAAAGGAGAGGGAATAAATTTGTACATTGAAAAAAATTAAGTTGATTTTTAAAAAATCTGTGATCCTTTTATCCTGTGATCAATGCCAGATGCAAATAAAAAAGATGTAGTTCCCTGCCCTTGAGTTTACGGGTTAGAAACATGAGAGCTGTACCTGTGTACCTGTGAAAGAATATTGAGGAAGGTCAGGTATCGAACTGGATAGGATCAGGATGAGCCCATTATGTTTGTGTTGTGGTTTCTTGGGATCAGGACTCTATGAGGTCAGTTCAGTAGAATGTAGGCTCCTCGAGGACAGAGACAGTTTATATTTTTTCCCTTTATATGTATCATCCAGTACTGAGTCTAGCACATAATAGGCAGTTAAGTGCTTACTGAATTAAATTGGTTCCCCTAAATCAGGTTGGTCCATGCCCTAGGTGTTCCCAGCTTGATCTCCAACCTTAGTTTCTTGTTTGGTTGTGGTTGTGGTTGTTGTTATTTGGAGGGAGGCATGGTTACTGTGCACTTGTAAAAGTTAACAGGGGGCAACCAGAGGCAACTAGGTATCACAATGGATAGAGCATTGGCTCCGGAGTCAAGAGGATCTGGGTTTAAATCCAACCTCAGACACTTACTAGTTGTGTGACCCTGGGCAAGTCACTTAACCCTGATTGCCTTAAAAAAAAGTTAAACTAGGGGAAAAAACTTTATGAAGAACGTGGAGATTGTAGAACCACTGATCATAGATTCAGAACTAGAAGAGACCTTAAAAGTCATCCATCCCCCTCATTCCACAGATGAGGAAACTGAGGCCCAAGTGATTGCCCAAGGTCAAACAGGAATTTGAACCCAGGTCCTTGGGACTCCATACCCAGTGATTTTTCTACTATAGTATCAGACTGTGAGCCTTGGAAATTAAAAAATATTTTGTGACTCCAGGGATGTAGATAATAGAGGTAGGGGCAAAAATCTTAGGCTTCACAGAGGCATACTGATAGATCTCAAGATGAGGTTAATGGAAATGAGGTGGAAATGGGAATTCTTGTGGGGTGGGAGGTAGTATCAAAAGGAGGCCCAAAGGGCTGAGCTCTCTCTTTGGGAGGATCATGACCAGTCCTCTTGTAGCTTTTCCATTTCTCTGCTTGCAAACATTCTTGGTTCCCAGAAGCACATGGAGACATTTGCATTAGAAGAAAATATCCAAATGAAAACAACAGTTTGCTCCCCTGGGTCTAGCTGCAACTTGGCAATCTAGAATCAACCAGATTTGAAAGGTATGAAACAATTGTATAAATAAGCACCCAAACCAGTAACAAGTTCAGTCCTTGACTCTCAAGCCCTTTAGCACTTAGGAATCTAAGGCAACTGATCAATCAACCGATGATTTTTGTTTATTTAGAATTTACCACATGCCAGGCATTGTGCAAGGTGATAGGCATGCAAAGACAAAAAGGAAATAGTTCCTGCTCTTGAGGGTCTTGTAGTCTAATGGAAGAGAGAACATATATACACACAAACATATATAGAAGGAATATGAAATTAATGCAAGATAATTTGGGTAGAGAGAGGATTAGCAGTCAAAGGAATGAGGAAAAATTTCAGGTGGAAGGTGTTTTTAACTAAGTCTTGAAGAAAGTAAGGTATTTTATAAGGTAGAAATGAGGAAGGAGCTCATTCCAGGTGTGGGGGACAGATAGTCCAGATAATTGGAGGAGGAAAGGAGTGCTATGTGAGAGGAACAAGAGAAGTCCAGTTTGACTAGACCATTGAGTGCAGAGAGGGGAGTGATGCATAATGAATGAGGCTGGAAAGGTAAGGTAGGTCTAGATTGTGAAGAACTTTAAAAGCTCAGCAGAGAAGTTTATATTTTATCTTAGAGGCAGAACCACAGTAATTTATTGAGTAGGGGAGTGACAGGATCAGAACTTTGCTTCAGGAAAATCACTTTGGCAGCTGTGTGGAGAATGGATTGGCATGACAAGAGAGATGAGGCAGGGACAACAACTAGGAGGCCACTGCAATAGTCTAGGAGATGGCTATGTAAATAATGAGAAGGGAGTGAATGGAGGTAAAATGGTAAGCTTTGTCAACTGATTGGGTATATGGAAGAGCTGAGAATAACATTAAGATTGCAAACCTTTGAGCCTGGCAGGGGAGAGGTACTTTTGACAGAAATAGGGGCAGTTGGGAGAGGGGTAGACTTCAGGGAGGGAAGATGATGAGTTATTTTTTTTTTGACAGGTTGAGCTTGAGATGTCTCTGGTTCAACCATTTCTAAAATGTCCAAAATGTAGTTGATAATTCAGGACTGGAATTTAGTAGAAATACAGGCTGGATATATAGATGTGGAAGTTTTCAGAATAGAGATTATTATTAAACCCACAGGAAGAGATGGGCTCACCAAATGAGACAATGTAGGGAGATAAGAACCAGAGCCTTGGAATATATACTCAGTTAAGCAACAGGATGATGAGCTGGCAAAGGAGACTGAGGAGGAGCTGTCTGAAATGTAGGAGGAAAACTAAGAGAGAAGAGTGCCACCAAAACCCTGAAGAGAGTGAAGTCAAAAGGAGAGGGTGGGCAGTAGTGTCAAATGCTGCAGAGATCTCAAGAAGGATGAGGGCTGAGAAGAGACATCAGACTTGTCAATGAACAGATCACTGGTAACTTCCACCGAGAGAAGTTTCCATTGAGTGATGAGGTCAAAAGTTTGTTTGCAAAGGATTGAGAAGTGAGAGGGAAGAAAGTGGAAGCAATAAATGCAGATGGCTTTTTGTGAGTTTGGAGAAAGGGAGGAGAGATACAGGCAGAGTTGTGCCAGGGTCCTCTAACCAGAAATTTGAAGTGTGAGAATTTATACTTCAAAAATTAACAATTGCTACAAATCAGGGCCTGATTTATTGTTCTGTTGATTGTATCAATTTAATAAAGTGTTAATAAGACAGATTAAACTTTAAAGTGTGTGTGTGTGTGTGTGTAAGTGTGTGTAAAACTGGGAGAGTTCATTGTTAAGTATTTACCATCACATCCCTGTATTGTTCTCTGCTTGAACTTAGCAGAAGCACAGTAGAAGGCTCAGAGATTGCAGTTATCACCAAACTAGAGGCCTTGTGACTATAGGATAATAATAATAATATTATTATATGTAATAAAACACACAATAATAATAATAACTGGTACTTGTATACCACTTTAAGGTTTTAAAATGCTTTAAATACATTATTTAGGGGGTAACTAGGTGGAGCAGGGGATAGATTGCTGGCCCTGGAGTCAGGAAGACTGGAGTTCAAATCCTGCTTCAGACACTTACTGGTTGTGTGACCCTGAGCAAGTCACTTAACCCTGATTGCTTCCCCTCCCCCTCCAAAAATACATTATCTAATTTGAGCTTCACAGTATCCCAGTACATAGGACAATAGTTTGAGGGAATGGTAAGGACTAATGAAAGTTTTTTTAAGAATTGGGGGAAATTTGGGCATTTTTGTAGACAGTAGGGAAGGAACCCATAGATAGGGGAGACTGAAAATTAGAGTTGGAGGGGGTGATTGAGAAATTGATCTGTTGGAGAAGGTGGAAGGGAAAGGGCCCAATGGCATATTAGAAGGTTGACTTTGTTGAGGAGAAGGATCATGCCATCAGAGACTGGAGTAAAGGAGGAGAGAGTAGGGGTGGTCAAGGAGTTTTAAGATGAAGAGAAGAAGAGGAAACTCATAGTTCTGTTTTCTGGAGTGGGGAGAAGTTTGCTCAGAGAAGAGATTTGGAATAACCACTGTGGAGAGGTGGGTGAGGACTTGTTTAGGAAAGAATATATCATCATCATTGTTCTTAATGTAAGTCAGAATCTTGCATCCGTGTCTTTTTTTCTTCTTCTTATATGATGGGCTCCATAAAGGCAAGTACTATGTATTCCTCATCAGATCTAGAGTTTACCAAAGGCAGGGACTGTTCCTGTCTCATCAGATTTTCATGTCAAGTGCTACTGAGGAGAGGGGTTAGATCTCCCACCAGACTGGGAATTTCTTCATCCTTTGCTCTGCCCAAGGAGAATACACATTACGGTGTAGACAGAAGCTGACTTTCTTAGCCTGTGCCCATTTCCTAGACACATAAACAGTAATAGTAATGAGAACAATTGTGTGCCACACACCTGTGGAGGGGTTTAAGGGTTTCTATGTTCTTTTGGAGACGTTGCCTCATTTGATCTTTACCCGGGAAGTTGGCAAGAGAGACATTACTGGCTCCACTAAAACCACAGAGCCAGAAAGTAATAAGGTGCAGTGTCAAGATGCAAACCTGGAGGTACTGACTTATTTTTATGTGTTTTTTCTTTTTCTGATTGCAGGAAGTAAGAGTGGCAATGTAGCAGACAGAACTGTGGGTCTGGAGTCAGGGAACTCGAGTTCAAATGTGCCATCGACACTTATTAGCTGTGTGACCCTGGACAAGTCACTTAACCCTGTTTGCCTCAGTTTCCTCATATGTAAAATGAGCTGGAAAAGGAAATGGCAGCCCATTCCAATATCTTTGCCAAGAAAATCTGAAATGGCAAATTGTTCCCAACTGAATCAACCAAACAATAAGCTCTCCTTATGATGGCCTTGTCAATTGACATTTATCTGCCAAGTTGGTGTTAAAACCAACTTTTGAACCTCTGAATGATTGATTTTATTTTATTTTAAATTTTTTATTCTACTGATTTTTTTCATTTTAGATCATCTTCATTACATCACTCTGCTTCCCTATTTAATGAACCATGTCTTGCAACAAAGATATAAAAAGAATATGTATATATTTATATACACACATAAATACATATACACAAATTATATAAAAAATGTATGAAGAAGCAGTTTAGCAAAACTAATCAACACATCACCTGTATCTGACAGTGTATACAATATTTCAACCCTAGGGCTTTCCACTTTTGCAAAAAGGGAGAGAAGGTACATTTTCTTGATTCTTCTCTAGAGCCAAGTTTGATCACTTTGGTCTTTTGTTCTTTCCATATACATCACTGGAGCAAAGTGCATGTTGTTTGTTCCTGGTTCTGCTTACCTCACTTTTCATCAGTTCTTATAAGTTTTCTAATGTTTCTCTCAATTCTACACATTTATATTTTTCTTGTTCCAAAAAGCTGTAGCGTGCACAGTGGCCACAACCTAGTAAAACTATCTTGGCAGACCAGCTAAATCAGTTTGAGGGTAACTGATAGATCTCAAACCTATTGGTGAATTAGGGGCATGTCTATCCCAAGCTCATTAAGACCTCCTCTGGGGGGCAGCTAGGTGGTACAGTGAATAGAGCACCCGCCCTGGAGTCAGGAGGACCTGATTTCAAATCTGGCCTCAGATGCCTGACACACTTACCAGCCTAGCCATGTGATTTTGGGCAAGTCCAGTTGCCCTCCAAAAAGCAAAAAAAAAAAAAAAGACTTCCCCTGATAGAATGGCTGGATGAAAACAATTTGTTCCAATGGCCATGAAGGTGGAGGAAACAGGTGCTATGGAGCACTTAAGGCTTAGTCAGACATTGAAGACACCAAGGTCATCTACTTCATCCTGAGCCATTGCCAGTTGTCCTGACTTTTGTCCTGCCACTGGACTTTGATGACTCTGGAATAGAGAATGAAGCTGACAACTTTGTGCAACTCTGCCTCACTGAAATCCAATTCACTTGCAAGTCATTGGTCCTCTTTGAAAATGAGTACATGAATGACAGTAACATCATAAAAATTGTTTGGCTATTCCCCAATCAAATGATATCAATTCCAGTTTTTCCCCATAAAGAGTGCATGCAGTTAACATCAAAACACCAAGAGATATGTCCCCCAACACTGAAGGGCAAAAAGGACCAGAGGATATGGGACAAGCTCAGAAAATTCCAGGGATGAGCAAAAAAATTAAAAAATAATTAACCTTTCAAGTCAAGTCAATAAGCATTTATTAAGTGACTGTTGTTGTCAGACACTGAGATAAGCACTGGAAATACAAAGAAAGGCAAAAAACAGACCCTGCTCTCAAGGAGCTCACAGTCTAATGTGGGCGACAAAATGTAAACAACTATGGGCAAACAAGAGAAGGATAGAGTGAATTGTAGATAATTACAGAGATTAGAGCTGAAAGGAATCTTAGAGCAAGTCATGACCCAGAAAAATTGTCATTTATTCAAGGTCAACTGGCAGATTTGATGAGTAATGTGGTTTATCTGGAATTATAACAACTACAAGAAACAGAGAAGACCTCAGAACTATCCTTAAAGTCAGAGGCTACAAAGCATAGATTCGTAGAACTGGAGCCATACAACTGAAACCATCTTGGACCTACTGGAGACTAATAAATTTTCAGTAAGAACAATCACACCTTGGAAAATAGCAAACAGCTGCAAATCAGGCTTAAAGTTATTATTTTGCTATTGGTTTAGACTTAAAGTGAAAAGGAAAAGGTTAATAATACATATTAAACTTAAAAGTATGTCTTGCATACATTCTTCTGGAGCTGGTTGTTAAACATTTACCAGCACACTCCTGGTGGAATGGAGCTTTATTGTTGTTTAGTTGTGTCTGACTTTTCAGGATCTTGTGTACTATACTATCACCCCATCAGTACCCCAGATCACCCAGGAACTTCATGGCAGGGTTAGAACTAGAACTAGCAGGCTCTGGGTAGATACAACAGAGACACAAGGTGAAGTGTGGTAGGAAGGGTTTTCTCGGCAAAGATACTAGAGTGGGTAGTTTGCCACTTCCTTCTTCAGTGGATTAAGGCAAAGAGAAGTTAAGTGATTTGACCAAGGTCATATAGCTAGTGAATGTCTGAGGTCAGCTTTGAATTCAGGACACCCTGACTCAGGCCCAATGCTCTATCCACTGAGCCTTCTAGCTGCCTCTTAGAATGGAGCTTAGGCTTCATGGATGGAAACAGTCTTAGACATCAGTCTCCTCCCCAATTCCCAAACTTGTTTTACAGAGACTAAGACCTGTGGAGGGATTAGATCAAGGTCACACAGTATTAGCCTCCTACTGAATAGTTTTCTTCCTACCACACCTCACCTTATGTCTCTGTTATATCTACCCAGAGCCTGCTAGTTCTAGTTCTAACCCTGCCATGAAGTTACTGGGTGAGCTGTTACTGATGGGGTGATAATAACTGCCTTACCTTCTCACTAGGTCATTGTGAGGCTCCAGTGAGATGGAAGAGCTATACAGGAGTCTGGTAATATTATTAACAGCACCCCAGTTCACTCTAGCAGTAGACATTAGCTGCTTGCTGACTGGCAGGAGGGAAGGAGTAATCAGGAGAGAAGGAGGAGCCAAGGGTCATTTTCTCATGGTTTAGTTCTGTAACTGTTGGCATCAGTGCAGGACTGGAAGTACAGGGCAAGGAAAGGGGGTGGATGGGTTCACAGCAGTGAAACAAGGCCTAAGAATCCCGGGATACATCCTTTCTCCAGAGGAGTTATCATGGGCTCACCTCTGTGCTGCTCTCTGGCTGCCTGATTTATAACGGGAGTTAACTGCTTACTAATTAGCAGCTGGAGCCATTAATTGGCTATTTGTTAGAGCCTGAATTAATAAACCTGGTCTTTCTGTGGGGTCATAACTCTCTCTCTAACTCCCCCTATCAGCTCCACTCCCACCTGACTGGGGAAGATGTCTTATTCTAGGCATGAATCGATACCTTGCCCCTGTATCATTTCCAAAGACAATTTCCCTCACCCAAGGCTGTTCCTCCCTAGAAAAGCTTCCCCTCTCTCCCTTTCTCTTTATATAGCTTGGAAGGGTCTGAGTCTGGGAGGCAGGGTGGGAGGAAGGGATGGAAATCCTGGAGTCTGCCTTTCAATTAATGCTTTAATGGCAAACATATTGTTATCCACCACAGATGAAGGATCATAGCTCTGGAGCTGGAAAGGCAAACCCCTCATTTTACAGATGAGGGAATTTAGACTCAGCCACTTGCCCATGGTCATATAGCTGGTAAGTGGATAGAATTTGTTGTCATTATTTCTTTTACCCACAAGATCTAGAATTCAGAAAGGGTTCAGGGATAATGGGTACCTGTCCATGGACAAAAAACAAATGCTTAGTCTTCTTTCCTCCATCCTCCCTAGATAGAGAAGAAGTGTTAAGATTTGGACTGGACCTAGGTCTGCCTGAATTTGAAGTCAGCATTCTATCCAATAGACCACACACACACACACACACACACTTTCTTTCTCTTAGGGCCTTATACTCATAGTCATTTCTAAAACATTCTTCCCAACTCTTGCATCATAGAAAGCAAAGTAGTTTAATGAAAAGAGCATTGCTCTGCAGCTAGAAGATCTGAGTTCAAAACCCAGAGCTTTGTTATTTAGAACATAAATGATTTGCATTTCAATTTCCTCTGGACTACATGACTTTTTTTTTTTCTTTTTGGAGGGCAATTGGGGTTAAGTAACTTGCCCAAGGTCACACAGCTAGGTTTTTGTTTGTGTGTTAAGTGTCTGAGGTCGGATCCGAACTCAGGTCCTTCTGACTCTAGGGCCATCATTCTACTCACTGCACCACCTAGCCACCCCCAGACTACATGACTTCCAAAGTTCCTTCCAGCTCTAAATATTGTTAACTAATATGTGTTGGCCACATACTAGGTTTGAGGTTGTAAGTTAGGAAAATGCTAATCACCAATGCTGAGTGTCAAAAACACATACAAAATTCTTCCTACATTCTCACCTAACCCAGCAGTAGGGATTGGTTGCCCTGTTCAACTACAGTGTCAGCTGGTAGGTCATAGGAATTGAACTGGTCGATTCAGGCTTGACTTCATCACCTTGGTTCAGAGGTGGGACAAAATAATTGTTTTGTTCTACGCAAGGTTTGAAAATTTCATCTGTTGCATTACTGGTTTTGTGCCTTTACTATAATATGTGAGGCTTGATTTATCACAAGCGCCCAGGATTTGGAGCTAGAAACCTTATCTTACAGATGAGAAAATGGAAGTCCACAGAGATGAAGTAATTTGTCCAAGGTCATGGAAATTACAGAAGCCTAGATACATAGTGCAGAGGGTGCTTGACCTGGAGTCAGGAAGAGCCTCCTTCAGACATTTACCAGCTGTGATTTTGGATGTCACTTGCATTTTGGGGGGAGCCTCAGTTTCCTCAACTTTAATATGGAGATAATAACAACACATACCTCCTCAACTTTAATATGGAGATAATAACAGCACAACCTCACATAACAGGGTTATTGTGAGGATCAAATAAGCTAACGTTTATAAAGCATTTTGCAAAGCTTAAAGTGCTATATAAATGCTAGCTATTGTTACTATTATAAAATAAATATTTAGAGGACAATGGGAAATAATTTCCTAGTATTGGAAATCTCTGTATTTGTAAAATGTATAAAAATTAAATGACCTTTCTGTGTGCTTTCATTATCATAGAATATTTGGCTGTAGTCAGGTGCCTACTCTGAGATCTAGCTCTTCTTCTGTTCTTTTAAGTGGTTCTCACCTTTAGGTAGGAATGTTCTAATCACTGAGCCAAACAAAGGCAGACAAACCTGGGCTGCTTCACAGCCCTGTGGGTCTTCCTCAGGCAAGAGTCCTGCCAAGCTTTGAATGGCTTCCAGGTTAATCTCTATGCCACTCAATTTGGCAGATGGGGGTGGGAGGGAGGAGAATTCTCTTTATATTAAGGAGATTACAGGAGTTCTTTTCCATTTTCTATCTCTGACACATGGCAGGCATGGACTCTGCCCTCATTCCCAGGCAGATGCATGAGTATAGATAGACTTGGGGAGGAGATGGCAGGATTTAGAACAAAGAGTTAAAAAAAAAAAACTAAAGTAAACACAAAAATAGGCTATAAAGGTGTTTACTTTGCATACAACCAGCTCTCCAGGATGCAGGTATGGATTATTTGCAGTAAATATACAGACCCAGGCTGACTACTCTCTATCCCTCTTACTCTTCCCCCCCAAAACAATAACAGATCTTCCTCCAAACCCTAGGTGGGCATGCATTCAGAGGAGACAAACAATTTAACAACCAGCTGAGCCAAATGGAATTAGAAAAGGAGATCTGTTTCCCGCCAATGAAAAAGAAACCACAATGTGGTAAAAGTCAAATACAAATGATTTTTAAAAATTATCTTCTGGGCCTTTTTTGGGTATTTTTGATACGGTGATGACTGAGAAGTGTCTTCATAGGACAAGAAAGAGTGCTTTTCTGAGGTGAAGAAAAGGGAAAGTTGCATGGGGAGGAGGGAGAAAAAATGGATAGGGCTTCTCTACTTAGATCAGGCAAAGGAAAGTCAGAAGCTCTCATTCCTCTGCTTACTCTAGAAGGCATCTTCGAGAAGGTGGGATTTCCAGAACTGTTTAAATAATGAGAAGTAAATAGAGGAAACAGTAAAGTGTTGCGGCATCTTTCACAGATGTGGTACCTCCCCCCCCACACACACCTTTTGGTGGAAGAATAACAATCGAGGTATGATCCTGGACTCTTGATTTCTCTGTGTTGGGATAAATTATGGTCCTTTGGGTAGTCCCAATCCCGGGTATGAAGGCTGCGTGTAAGAGGTGGCCCGGTGGTGGGGTATATGGTGTTGGACCTGAAAAGGGCATCAATTCCGACACTGTCTAACCCAAGAGGCAAAGCTGGTGAAGGGAAGGAGGTGTTGGTGATAGTGGAGGAGATGGGTGTGGGAAGGAACCTATAAGCAGAGAAAGGTCTGGATGACCACCCCCTCTCTGTAGGGCACCCACCCACGATTCCAGGCCAGGAGGCCAAGGGGTTCAGGCCACTGCCGCTCAATTTAGAATGGGGAAATTCAGACAGGTGCCCGAAGCTTTAGCTAGAGAGTGACCTTTCTATTTGGAAGTGCACCCCTACTTTTAGAAGGAGACTGGGAATCAGGTAGTCGCGTGGGGATGTTCTTAGTCCTTCCTCTTGTTATCTACTCCTCGAGTCTGAGCTCCCACGGGCCTCCCTAATAAAAGCCCTGTAGGTACGCAGAGATAAATAACAGCGACAGGAGAAGCAGGTGAGATTAAACAGGCTGCCTGTGTGCATGTCTGTAAGGGCAGGGGCAGACACAAAATGGGGCTGGGAAAAATAGAAACCAGAACAGAGAGTAGTGCCAGGCAACTGGAGGAGGGTGGCCCAGCTGTCCTTTCAGTAATCGTCTGTGCCGCCCCGCCTGCTTCCTTGCCCCAGGGGAAGCGGGGACACTGGCCCTAAGTGCGGCTCTCTATCGCCGCCCTCCTCCAGGCTCCACAGTCCTGGGTATGCTCTCTCCGCCCTCAGGACACAGATGTGGACTAAGGGGTGGGGAGGGGGGCGCTAGACTCCCAGGGACTGGAGGGTTGGGCGTTCCTTAGCTGTCTGCCGGGAGGTTTGTCTCAGCGAAGGTACCCTTCCTAAACCAGCTGCTAGAAGTCAGTCCATGGAGAGCCTAGAAGACACAAGAATGCGAGAGGAAGGAGGTGGCAGGAGTATGAG
Organism: Gymnobelideus leadbeateri; assembly: GCA_011680675.1. Classification (NCBI taxonomy): domain Eukaryota; kingdom Metazoa; phylum Chordata; class Mammalia; order Diprotodontia; family Petauridae; genus Gymnobelideus; species Gymnobelideus leadbeateri. Next base: position 145,694 of record WOXC01002761.1, read on the forward strand.
ATGGCCGGGTGAAGGCGGGAGCCGGGCCGCGGGCAAACCTGTTGGCATCTTTGTGGCAGCAAGGGCGAGTGCCGCGCTGTCTCCACCTTCGGGCTTCGTCCCCTACTTGGGTGACTTCAGAGGCTGGATGCCCGCTGCCAGAGCAAGCGGAAAGAGCCTGCCTGGGCTGGCGGGAGAAGGAGCAGGGACCCGGACCTAGGTCAGGGCCCTGCGGAGGACTGCGCGCAGACAGGCGAGAGCTGTCAGTGCCAGATCCCTGGCCGCCGAGAGAGCGCATACAAGTCTCCAGGAGCATTTCGCTCCCCTCGTCCCCATCTCTCCACCCCTACCCCGTAGCCGCCCCTACCCCATAGCCGCCCTCAGCCTCCAGCCTCCTGTCAGAGAGACGTTCATCCTTTTCTATTCTCCACTCCACTCTTCCATAGCGAAGAAAGTGGGCAAAAAAGAAGGAAGGAAAAAAATAGCGTTCAATACCCCGCGGGCTCCGGTTCCTGGTCTATGCATTCACACTGAGTATGCTAAGATTGCACACGGTTCCGTGCGACCATGCAATGCAGCCTGCGTGTGCAGCAGCAGCTTGGTCTTGTGTGTGTGTGTGTGTGTGTGTGTGTGTGTGTGTGTGTGTGTGTGCGCGCGCGCGCGCGCGCGTTCGAGTGCGGCTTCCTAAAACCGTTCTTCAGCTCGCTAAAGCCCACGTCCCTCTCTCCCAATGTCCTCAGGATAGATGGATCCATTTCTGCTTTCTGACATTTCCTTGCCGGGGTGGGGGAGGTGGGGCGGGACGAGGGGCAGCTAGGAAATGCAAGACCAAAGGAGGAAGGGGGCGAAGGGGGGAGAGGAGGAAGGGGTGGGAAGGGAGGGAGAAACCGATGGGGGAGAGAGAGAGAGAGAGAGAGAGAGAGAGAGAGAGAGAGAGAGAGAGAGAGAGAGAGAGAGAGAGAGAGAGAGGAGAGGGTAAGAAGAAGCCGGCTGCTACCCCATCCTTGTTTTGTTTTCTCTAATTGGTCCTGGGGGAGGCGAGGAAATTGGACAGAGGCAGGACTCTGCGAGAGCTCCGCTCATTTTAATTGGCTCCTTTTTTTAACTGGAGGGGAATCAAACAGGAGAACGAGCGACAAAGGGAGGGAGAGCGAGAGACCGAAGGAAGGAGAGAGAGAGGGAGAAGGGGGGAGGCAGTTGAAATAAAAAGCTCGAGGGGAGGGGGGACGAATAAAAAGAACCACACGGAAGGTGAAGTTACTGAGAAGGAAGGTCTAGTACGATTGGGGATCGCGAACCGACCAGACTGCTCTGCTCCGCCTCGGGGGGAGCCCTCAGCCAGCGCCCCACCCCGCCCGAGAGGGCCCCCAGCAGCTGGCCTGGGAAGGAGGCAGGCGGGGGCGGGGGCGGGGGGAGCTGGCCAACTTCGGGGAAGGCTAAGCCCTGTTCTCCTGAGAGCTACGGAGCCAGCTAGCGCCAGTCACGGACAGGCAGCGGCAGAGAAGGAGAGCCGAGCGCGGAGAGAAAGAGCTCGCGGGGCTCACCACCACCCGGCCAGGGGCGAGCCCGAGGCTGCAGGAGGAAGAAGCTGGTCGTTTTCATATATTTTAAAACAACCCAAACTTTTCTTTCCTTTTTTTCCTTTTGGGGGCCTTCTTCTCTTGATTTCCCCCCTCTTTCGCGCGGCTCCCTGGAGGGGACGAGACCTCGGATTTCTTCGGAGCCGAAGCCTCCTCTAACTTTGCTCCCTGAACCTCCAGGACCCCGGGAGAAGAGTAGGGAAGCGCGGAGGACAGTCGGAGGTGAAGAGCAGCCCCTCCCTGGGGAAATTTTCGGCCCTAGTTCCAGGGAGACTGAACCACCTCCTCCATTCCCGCCACTCCGGGAGTAGAAAAACTGCGGGACTTGGAGGCTTCTCTGTTTTGAAGCAGGGGCCTGCCTGTGTCCGTCAGTCTCCTACTCTGCCCGGGCGTGGATACCTTAGCTCAGCTGGGTTGGGACTAAAGCTGTCAGATTAATTTATTTGGCGCCGGAGACACCTCTTGTTCTGTCCCCCAAGGGAAGGGGTATCCCCTCTGGGAGTGGAGGAAGACCGCCAAGTTTGACTCTTTTTGGTCACCAATTTATTAGACGCTCGGCAGAAGAGGCCCCACTGACTCGCCCCCTCCCACAGAAGGGGGAGGAATCCTCCGTCTCCCCTGAACTCCCACTTCTTTTGCACCTAGAGTGGAGGGGGCAAGCTCTCTATTCTTCCTCCTCACCTCGTCCCTCCCTGCTAGCCCCCAGAGATCTGCGACCGAGGCTCTCTGTCCTTGGACCACTGCTGCCCCTGGGTCAGACTCTTCCCGGCAAAGGGGCCGGGGCGCTGGCTGGATTGTCGGGGTGGACCAAGCCGCCCTGCTCCCGGCCAGCGCCCCCTGGATCTCCGCTTTGACAGCGGCGTTTCTGGAGGAGCAGCCTTAGCTGTTGTCGCCGCCGCCGCCGCCGCAGCTGTCGCGGCCTCAGTCTCTTGCTTCGGGTCGCCGCAGCCACTGTCTTCAGCGCAGTTTCGGGGTACAAGCGGAAGGCAAGGAGGCGCCCTGGTGGATGCGCTTCTGGCCCCTCTCCGGCTGCGCTGCCCCGCGGGGATGAGGCACCAGCGGTGAAGATGGAGGTGACTTGCCTTCTATTACTGACCCTGGTCCCTATGTACTGCAAGGGACAAGGTGTCTACGGTAAGATTTCCCTCCAGACGGGCGTCCCTCACCAGTTGGGTTGCAGAGAGCGTAAAGTTTGCCGGGGGCGCAAAGTGCGCGTGGTCGTGAGGGAGGGCGGGGAATTGCTGTTTAGGTCCAGGCTCCCTCCAAGGCACCTAAGGAAAGGAAAGCTTGGGAACTGGCAGCTCTGGAACTCTGTTGCCAACTGGGGGTCGTGGTGACCACTGTGGGCCAGGAGGTGACTGCAGGTGAGAGGTCCTTAATGTCCATCTCTCCCTGGCACTCCCTGGCGAGGCGCCGGCTCAAGAAAGCAGTCTCAGCTCAAAGTTGGCGGGCGCGTCTAGGTTCATTATACGGCAACCTCTTCCTTCTCAGGCCTTGCTCCCACAAGGCTTGGTCTCATAAATGAAAATTGAGGGGAATCTGGGGTCTGTAGCGACAGGGTTGTGCGTGGCGGGGAACATATAAGGAGGCTGCTAGGCAAGCCAATTTCCAGTTCCCCAGGCCACTTTCGAGTTACCTCTGCACCCCGATTTCCCCTCTAGTGCCAGCTAAGGCAGCTTTGTCTTTTCCAGCTTTTCCTAGGCTCGGGAGGGCAAAGGGCTCCTGTACCTGAATCTCAGCTTCCCTTATCATCGTTGGAGCAATCTGCCGAGACACTCCTTTCCCAGACACCCCTGCTATTTACAGAGCACACACCCCGATATTCCTTCTCCATGTACTCCCTATAACACAGGAAAACGCGCACACACACACACACACACACACACACACACACACACACACAAATACACACTTTCCCTCGGAAAACGAATGTAACATGTACCCACAAGGAACCTATTTGTGTAGACCGTAGTACACGCCACGCCACACACACACACACACACACACACACACACACACACACACACACACACACATACACACACACGCGCGCATACACCAGGGTCCTTCTTGAAAATGTTTTCAGAGATCTTGTCCGGGAGAAAACCAGCAATGCCTGCCCTTTTGCCCCTCCCTTCCCCGTTTCCCGTCCTCCCCAATTAAGTGTCTGCTTAGATTCGCCGAGACCAGGGAGCTGGTGCAGCCGTTCTCTTTTCCTCTCTGGCCCGTCTTCCCATTCTTCTACCCTTTGGATCCAATGATAAAGTCTCCCAGGCAGGCCTTCTCTGGGACAAGCAGAGCTCTCTCGTTCAGAGGTGGTGGTGGGGTTAGTTGGTGATTGTGGTTGTGGGGCTGTTGGACAGTTAGCAAGACGGGACGGGGTGTTCTGCCCCGGAGTCCCAGGAGCATATAGCTAGTCAGCCACCGCATGGCTCTTGCTTTGCTTCCCCTGATGCTGTGGCTGTTTTTGGAGGACACTTTAATAATGATGTATTGCTTTGATGGGAGGAACGAAGCTCTTGCTTGTACTGTCTTTTTCCCTCACTCTGTCTCTAGGGCTAGGGGACTTATAATGTGAGACTCAGCTCTGATGGAGGTCAGTACAGTTTGGGGTGTGGGTGTGTGTGTAGGGGGATGTTGCTAAGTTGCCCTCTTCCGAGAATGCCGGACTTGAGGTGGAAATGAAGTCCTATTTCCTGGTGTGTGTGTGTGTGTGTGTGTGTGTGTGTGTGTGTGTGTGTGTGTGTATTCGGCTTTCTTAGGGGGGACACCGTGCAAGGAGAAGGCCAGCGTGTCAGGAGGTGCCGCGGGGATGTAATATGTTCCCAGAGACTACAACGGCCAGTGCAGGTTTAATTCCCCCCGGGGCGGGGCTGTCTGAGGCTTCCAGCCAAACTCAGCTTATTAATTAGTTTGCGCTTCTACTGCTGCCAGGTTCTCCAGAGTGGCCAGTGTAGGCAAAGAAGGAGGAAGAAAGAAGCTGGGGGCGGAAAAGCCAGTAGGAGACCTCCACCCACCCAGTGGCCTAGAGTGCTAAGATAGAGGGAAAAGACAAATTCAGAGACAGTTCTTTCTTCCTTTCCTCCCTTCCTTCGTTCTTTCCTTCTTCCGTTCTTTTCTTTCTGCTTTCCTCCATTCTTTTCTTTTTCCCCTCTCTCCTTCTTCCTTCTCTCCTTTTGTCTCTTCATTTCTTCTTTCTTACTTTCTCCCTCTCTTTTCCTCCCCTCACACTCCTTTGTCTCTTCTTTCCTTACCTTTCTCTCTTCTTTTCCTCTTCCTCTCTTTTCCTGCCTTTCTTCCTTCTTCCCCTTTTCCTTTTCTAGTCTTCTTCCCCTGTCTTGCTCTGTCCTTTCTTTCCCCCTTCATTTCTCCATCATTCCATTCCATCTTTTCTTCTTCCCTTTCTTTCACCTTTCCTTCTTCCCTTCTACATTTTCTCCTTCCCTTTTTCTTTTCCTTTATTTTTTCTTCCTTTCTGTCTTTCTTCTTCCCTACTCTTTCTTTCCTTTCCCTCCTTTCCTTTTCCCCTTTCTTTTCCCTCTCTCTTCCATTACCATCCTTTCATCCTTCCTTTAGTGTTTAAAACATTTTTTTTTTACTCTCCCTCATTTGTTTCCTGAGCGGGAAATTACAGATTTTCTCCAGTCAGAAGGCCTGGATGGATAGGAGGAATGGGAACCCCCCCCTTTTTTTTTTTGCTGTTACCATAGTCATTCCCAAAGTGTCCTTTGCAGTACTCACTGGCATTATTCTGTGACAAATCCATCATCTCTATCTAGTAACCCTTCCCTACCCCTCTGCTAGGTTAACTAGTCTTTGCTCCAGAGACCCCAAAGCTTCTTAATTGGGAGAACCTTGGCCATGACAACTTGCCAGGCAATCCTCCTGGGAACATGGAGTATAGTCTCAGGTGGCTATCACTTTGGAGGGCTTTAAGGTGGGGGTTCAGGCATAACTATAAATCTTGTTTCTATGTTTCCTCCCCTCCTGGTGTCCCCTGGGGTCTCAACTTGAGCAAATCAGGGCAAAAGGAATTGAATGAAGTTAACCCCAGCCTACACCTCCTTTGAGAGTTTCCATCCCTGTAGCTTCCAGCAGGACAGAACCTTAAGAGGACAGGCTGGGCTGTAAGGTTTTATTAAGATGGATGGGGTGAGGAGGAGCTTGCATGCAGGAGGTATGGATGGCATGTGACAGCACATTTAATTGAGATACAGGAAACTCCAGACAGATGCAGGGAGGAGGGAGATTGTCTTACTGAAATTTGGTTTGATTTTAAGAATTACAGGTCAGAGCCCAAAATTTCTGCTTTACTCACTTCCAGATGGTCTATTCTCAAGGCAGAAAGAGCTGCTGGGGAGAAAGGAGGATGTGTGTGAAGGAAGTCCTAGGCTTCGGTTAGGGTTCTGGGATAAAGTAGAAGGGCCAGAAGATTCCTGGAGATAGGTGGGACATTGGGTTGGAAGAACTGGGCTAGGGAAAGATCTAGTCTTTATATAAAGCTCAGTCTTATACTGCAGAGTCAACTTCCCAATAGGGAACTGGAACTAAGCCCCAGAAAATCTAGGCAAGGGAAGAAATGGGGAGCTGTCCAGAGCTACCCACCCATGGACTTTTTAGCTGGGGATGTGGACATTGGAGAAACAGATGAGGGCTGGCAGATGTCCATAAATGTCCAGTAAAGAAACCATCCCTTCCTCAAATATTCACTCACCCGATGTGAAGAGGAAACAATGCTCTGCTCCTCCCAAGTGTTGGGGGAGAGGATAACAATAATATAAACATTTATAATATAAACATATAACAATAATATAAACTTAAATCAACTTCCAGTTTACAGAGCAATTCCCTCACAAAAGACTTGTGACTTAGGAAGTACACATATTATTATTCCCATTTGCTAAATGAGGCTTGGCAAACAAAGGTAAATGATTTGTCAGGGGTCATACAGCTAGAAAACATCAAGGCTAAAACTCTAATCCAGATCTCCTGATTTTTGTCCCACTGCTTTCCATTACCCTAGTTTGTCAAGGTTGGTGTATCTCTCTCTCTCTCTCTCTCTCTCTCCTCCCTCTTTCCCTCTCCCCCCCTTTCTCCCCCTCTCTCTCTCTGTACTAATTCTATGTGATGTTAGTGAGGCAAACAGGCCACTATCTTAATCTTGGGGCAGGGAACCAGTTTATAACACATACAGGTTTCTATTTAGAAGAGAATTAGGATAAATGGATCTGACCCAGCCTCTGATTGCATAGTACAATGGAAAGATAGCTGAATTTGAAGTCAGAGGACTGGGTTCAAATCTTTCCTATTACACTTATTACCCATTTGGCCTTAGGCAAGTCTCTTTACTCCTCTAGACCTCAATTTCCTCATCTATAAAATGGGGAGGATTAAAATAGATGCTTCTAAAGTCCCTTCCATTTCTAAATTGCTGACCCTAAGAACCATTGTAATCAGAACTGTCTCCAAGTGGAGGTACAGTTGGCACGTGCAGGGTGTAGGAACTCAAGAATGGATACTTCCTTAGTTGAAATGGGATGCTCAGCATGCCTTCTCCAACCCCTTAATCCACTTCTTGACTCTATCATAAACTCTGTTGCCATTTCATTTGATAGCAGATCTCTTGGACCTCAGGAGTTATCACTAGAGATTGCTTTCCTTTTCTTCCTGGGAGTAACCCCTGAGTGTGGAGATGGAGGAGGGGGAGAAGGGAAAGAGAATCTACTTCACCAGATGTTCTATTTTCTCCACTCTTATCCCATTCTCTTCTCTGGCCCTGTTCCTCCTGTCTAGTGCAGATGCTATAGCATCTGAGTTCTAGGGCCAGATGGTCCTCTGGTGACTCGGCCCCTACCTATCTCCTTCCTCATTCCCTCCCAATCTCTCTGTTCCCATTTGTTCTCCTCTAGGGTCAGCCTGTATATTTGACTTCTTGGTAGGCTGATGAGAAAGTAAGGGTTTTGGGTGGGGCTCTGGTCTTGGGGATAATAGGCTTGCTGGATGGGGTGGGATGGAATAAAGTGAGAATTAGCTTCCATTCAGAAAGCTTCCTTTTTTAGTCTCCTCCTCCTTTCTTCATACCCACCCCCGCAAGCCTTCTAGCCATTTAGAGGGCAAGGATTACTCTCCCCAACAAAAGCACAACAAACTTCTGGATTATTTAATATGCAGGAGTAGAAATTGACATTATCCTTACGACAGGTTGTTTGCAACTTACTGGTAGAAGTCAAAATATTTCACCAAAGGTGTCATCAGAAACTACTCTCCTATGCTAATTTTTGTGGGAACATGAAGACAGATGTTGAATAATTTGACAAGAGCAACATAGCTTATAAAATTATCACCGTGTCAGGTTTTTTTTAAGGGGGATTAGGGGAGAAAAAATTTCAAGAAGTGTGTCTCCCAGGGATTTGGGAGAACAGAATGCGATTCCTATCTCCAGTCTCTCACCCCCTCCCCCCAACTCCATTCCCATCTCCCTATCTCAGTGTATATATTTAGGAAAATAAGTTGAGGATCTTCAATGGTGTTTATGTACCTTGCAGTTGTCAAGGTAGTCTTGGAACTTTGGCCCATCAGTAAGCACTACCCTCTGAAATGGAAGCAAGGAGGTGCTTTGCCACAGGGAGGAATGAGGTCAGTGGAGATCCAGGGAGTCCTGATTCTGGAGAATTGGGATGGTACAGTCCTATTTCATTGACAAGGGAGAGTTTTCCTCAAAGACCCAAAGGCCTTCTGCTGTAATAAAAGCTCTGTACTTTTTTTGCCCTTCTCCTTCAGCTGTGACAATTGTACTGGTCTTTGTGTGTGTGTGTGTGTGTGTGTGTGTGTGTGTGTGTGTGTGTGTGTTTTCAAGGAGAAGGGATCTATCTTAGCACAAATATATAGAGTTTGGGGATCTGGGTAGAAGGAGCAGTATTCTGTGCCATTCTGGGATTGCAGTTGTCCAACACTCCTGAGAGAAGGCTGTGGCCAATGCCTTCCAGCCCAGCCTGTTTATGGTGAAGAGTAAAACCTGAGAGATGGGAAGAGGAATCTAGGGCTGTGTTGGTGCAGCCCCATCTCTACACCTGTATTCCACTGTGACTATGGCAGTCTTTTCTCTTAGAAAAGGTGATGGAGCTGGTCTTCAGGGGGCACTGCTGCTGTAAGGAGGAAGAGGGGGGATTTAATTAGAGGAAGACACCCTAGGGAAGGGAAGATGGGGCAGCAGAGTCGCTCTGTCTAGGGACCTGGCTTAATTGTTCAGCCCTGGCTGTAATCCTAGTCTTACTGGGGATGGGTTTCCTGACTGAGAGTCCTGTATTAGCTCTGATTTTCTGAAACAAGGGGACTGTTCTCAGACTTTACCAGGAGATGGGAGGGAACTAATCATACCCACCACTCCCAGCAAATGAATGATGTGGGAAATCAATCACTGGATCTAGGAGTGGAAATCCAGGGCCATGACTGAGGCCCACTCAGAGACTTTTTCCTGCTCCAAAAACCATTGATAGGGAAACAGGAGGACACAGGGCTTAGTTGGGTCATTTGGAATGGAGTGATAGAGGAGTATGAGTCACGAAGTCCTGTGCTTGATGTCTGGAGTCAGGGACTTACATCCTCCCCAAGCTCCTACTATGTCTCAGTCTGGGAAGGATTCAGGTGGGGAGCTGGAATAATTCCATTTTGTGGACCCATTACGGGAGGAGCTGGCCTCTGGAGTCTCAGGTTTCCCCATTCCATGGCTTTTCCTTCTGTTCTTCCTTCCCACTCTACTAGGTTTTTTCTTTCTTTTCTTTTCTTTTTTCAAAAACCTGGCCAGGTGGGTCTTTCAGGGCCACAAGTATAATGGGTTGTACAGTTGGCTGGGCGGTTGCCACTGCCTCTGTGGCTCCAGATGTGGCCAGCAGGGGGAGCGCTTGGCCACCATATCTCCCCCATTGTCTTTCCTATTCCCCCCCTTATTCTCCCTCAATCTTCCCTGAACCAGAACTGAACCAGTTCCTGAGCCTAGGTCAAGGCCAAATGTCCTAGGCCCACCTGAAGTCCTCATCATAACCCCATTTACCTCTATTACCCCCAAGGAACCCAGACCGTGGCCACATCCACACTGGCCATGCCCTTAACATGGTGCTAGCTTTAAATCAAAGAAATGTGTGTCATCTTCTAACTCAGTTTGGTTTAGGCTGACTCATAGCCTGTACTATGTTCTCATGCCTCTCTTAGAGGTTTATAGACAGTATTCCTTATTAAAAAATCGGAATACAAGGGTTGATAAAGGGCTATACCCTTGATACCAACTGTATTACCTCTCATTGCAAATCAATATTGATTAAGAAATTATTTATATGGTCTGGGGACTCACATATACATTCTCTTAGTCTGCTCTCCCATGGATTCCATCAGAATACCTGAAGATTTCATGGTTGTTTCCTTGTATTCTGGGTTGGTCCTTGGCAAAACTGTGAATTCAGTGAAGGCCAAGAAACATTAGGGCTCTAGCTTCCCTCTTCTATGTTCTCCTTCTTCTTTCCTCCTCTCCCCACCTTTCCAGGAAATCATTGATCCAGCAGTTTTCTTTCTGCTCCAGTACAATCCTAATAAACAGAAGTGTTTAGGTACTTTAAATGACACACTGAGGTGTCATTTAAGGAATTATTACTTGTAAGAACATTTGCATTTTAATAGAGAACTGCAGAAAGGAAATGCTTAGTCCAAAGGAGTGAATCTCTAATCCTGAAATTTCAAGGAAGAGAAAGGAAGAGATGGGGGGCAGGTGTGTGAAGCAATCTTGATACACCTTGAATTAGATAATGCAGGCCATCATTGCAGGCTATTGAATACTTGGGCAGGACAGAAAAGAGGCAAGCCGATGTGCTAGGAAAGTCTTCCAGTTCTCACAGTCCTCTTTTTTCTTTTCAGGATCAAAATGGGAGATAACTTTTCTCATCAGTGATGGGTAAGAGGCAACCCATCAGAATGAAAGGAAACAATAGTAATTGTTCACATTTAAATAATGCTTTGAGGCTAGACTTTATAGATGTTTATAGACATTATTTTATTCAGTCTTCACAAATGACCTGTAAGATAACTGATTACAAATATCGTTATTCCCATTTCATATTCCTATGTAGCCCCATAATCTGGATATTGCTCCTCCTACCAGAGTCTCAGTTTCATTTCTTCAGGATCATGGGGTGCTACTCTCAACTACAATTTGCTAGAGAACAGTGCTAAGAATCTCTTTCTAAGGAGAGACTGACAACCCTTTAGTCATAGCCACCCTAAGCAACTAACAAAAACCGGGTAGAGTTTATCCAAGCTAAAATTACATCTTTGTTATGCCTTTTTCTAGGCAAAGAGCAGAGCCCTCTGTTCCAGACTATTATCTTTCTTAGGATTAGATATTCCCCAAATCTTCCCTGGCTTAGTGCACAAATGAAGTTGAGCAAGAACAAAAGGCAAACTAAGGAGGCAGAGTCACTTTCTTTACATATCTAGTCCTTATTTCTGCCTTTTACAAAATTATTGTTAACAATAAAACTCTTTTACCCTGTTGTGATATTTTTAACATTGAAAAGCCTACTGTCTCCCTACATAGATGGGAAAACTAAGTCCTCTGAAACTTGCCTAGAATCATCTAATTATAGTCTCAACTCAGAACTCCCAAGCTCAGAACTTTTTCACTCTATGGCCCTGTCTTGGGTCAAAGTAGGATTTTTTCTTCTTTTGGAGTCCAGAACCATAAATTCTCAGAATCTAAGAAGTGAAGAGTGTCTCAGAGGCCATATTGTCCAACCCAGACTTGACAGAGAATCTACTCAACAATAACTCCAAAAAGTAAATGGATCTAATCTTCACTTGAGGACCTCAAGGGAAAGGGGGTGCTACTATCTTGCCAAATAGCCCACCTCACTGTTGCAAAAATCTAGCTGGAATGAAGTTTTCCTTACATGGAACCAATATCTGCCTTTGATTTCCACTTTTACCTGGTTCTGCCCGTGGGAGGACAAACTGAAAAAATCTGGCCCCCATTCCATGTAATAGTCCTTCAAATTCTTGAAAGAAATAAGCATTAAATGCCTACTCTATGCCAGGTGCTTTACAAAGATCTCGTTTAGTTCTCATAATAACTCTGGGTGCTAGGTGCTATTGTCACCCTCATTTTACATTTGAGGACACTGATGCAGACAGAGGGTAAGTGGCTTGCCTGGGGTCACACAGCCATTAAGTGTCTGAGACTAGATTTAAACTCAGATCTTTATGTCTTCAAACCCAGAACATTATGCACTGCACCACTTCACTACCTTCTTGATATGGACATCATGTCCTCTCTGGGTCATCTTTTCTTCAGATTAAACATTCCTATTTCCTTCCTCTGATTTTTTTATGTCATGTTTTTAAGATCCATCCCCATCTGAGTTACCTTCCTCAAATGCTTCAGATAAAGGTTCAGGAGTGCAGAGAATAGTGGTCTTACCATCCCCTGGTTGCTAGATGCTATGCTGGTCTTAATGTGGCCTGAGCTCACACTAATTGTTTTGGCTACCATATTCCTCCATTGAGTCCTGTTGAACTTGCATTCTATTAAAACCTCTTTTTTGTTTTGTTTCCTCTTTCTTGTGATTCATTCCATTGGTTATAATTCTTCTTTACAACTTGACCATTGTGAAAATTTGTTTAATGTGAAGGTATATGAAGAATCTATATTAGATTGCATGCTGTCTTGGTGGGGGGAAGGGAGAGGAGAGAGAGGGGAAGAACATTTGGAACTCAAAAACTTGTGGAACTGAATGTTGTAAACTAAAAATAAATTTAAAAGGGAAAAAACCCCTCCTATCTTTTTTATAGAGTACATAAGGAGGGGGAGTGATGAGTAATTTGTGTTTCCAGACAGACCATCCCTATTTGTTCATATCCATCTGTACCATTTAACCTCCCAAATGTTATCCTCCCCATCTTATATTAAGGAAACTTTGCACAAGTCATCCTCAATCTTGAAACACTCTTCCCCTTCAGCTCTTCCTCTTGGACCCTTTTGGTCCCTTCAGAACTCAGTTTAAGAGCTACTTCCTATAAGAAGCCTTTGTCTATTTTCCACTACTTCTCCCTCCCAATTACTTTGTATTTATTTTTGCATATATTTTGCATTAATTTATCTGTGTATGTGTTGTTCCCCGCCCCCCCCCCCAGTAAAATGTAAGCTCCTTGAGGACAGGGGATGTTTCAGATTTTTTAACCTTTGTATCCTCAGTACCTAGTACAGTGTCAGGCACATAGCATCCTCTTAAATTCTTGCTGAACTGAATAGACTTGGCCCTATTGTCTAGTCTTACTCCTCCCATGTTGGACTCTTTTTTTTTTCTTTTTGGAGGGCAATTGGGGTTGTGACTTGTCCAAAGTCACATGGCTAGTGTGTCAAGTGTCTGAGGCCAGATTAGAACTCTGGTCCTCCTGACTCCAGTGACTCTATTCACTGCACCACATAGCTTCTCTGCCATGTTGGACTCTTAAAACTGACCATCCCTTTTGTGATAGTTTGGATTTTTGAGGTGAGACTTCAAGTCTTTGTTTCCATCAGGCAGACTCAGGCACTGAAACTTTTTTTTTAAGCTACCATTCCCCTTTTCCTTTGGAGGTAGAATTTCCATTGTAATAGGGTTAATGTTGGAGAAGGAAATGGCAAACCACTTCAGTATCTTTGCCAAGAAAACCCCAAATGGGGTCATGAAGCATCGGATATGACTGGACAACAAGTAGCATTAATGTGGTCTCAATTAATTAGTTACTAATTGTATGACCCTGGGCAAGTCACTTAATCTTGCTGATCTTTAGTTTCCTTAATATAATTTGGGGAGGATAACATTTGTAATACCAACCTCACAGGATTATATTGGGATTCAGAAAAATATAGCTCTTATTTTTTTCTTCCTAACCTTTTCAGGGAATTTCTACCTTAATCCCAGGTTTGGATGACCAACCATTCAATTGTCAATGGCTTTTGATTGAAACTTGCAACTTTTTTTTTAAGTGTGGTTATTTGTTCCTTGTTTCATTTACATTTAGAATAGATCAGTTAGAGCTGAATACAGCCCTAGCAGAAGGGCCAACCCCTTCATTTAACAGGAGAGGAAACTGAACAAAGCCCAGAGTAGAGAGGCACCCTGTCTAAGATCATACATCGAGTTAGTGGCAATATCCTGGGCTTTTTAACCCACCCTGCTCTCTCACTAAGTCATTTATCCTTTTCTTTGTAGGGTGATTCCCCTCCTTTCCCCTCTATTCCCATACCTGGATCATATGTTACACACACATAAGGTGTTATATAGAGAAAATCAGGCAAGTTCCACACCTGTTCTTTCATAGGAATCCCAGAATCATTTTAGAGCTGGGAGGGATTTTGGCAGCTTAGTCCAATTCATGTCTCCTGAAAGGACTCCCCATCCCCTGCAACATACCTGCTTAAAGACCTCTAAGGAGGTACCTCTCAAGGCAGACCATCCAACTTTCAGAGACCTCAAATGAACAAGTTTTTCCTTCATACAAATCTAAACTTGCCCCTTTGCAATACACATCCATTGATCTTGGCTCTGCCTTCTTGGAGTCAGCATAATAAAGACAAAAGAATAACACTTCTGGAGTCAGAAGGTCTGAGTTCAAGTCCTACTTCTGAGGTTTACCTTGCATGACCTTGAGTGAGTCATTTAAACTTCCTGAGCCTCAGTTTCTTCATTTGTAAAATGAGGGAGTTGATGCCAATAACGTCTGAGGTATTTTACAGTTCTAGATCTATGTCTAATCCCACTTTCATATATTTTTAGTACTTGAAGACAATGGTTTTGCCCCTCTAAGTCTTCTCCAAGCTAAACATGCTTTACTCCTTGAACCAGTCCTCAGAGGACACGGTCTCAAGGCTAGTCACCATCCTGGTTGCCCTTCTCCAGTCAACCTTCAGTTTTCACTGCCCTTCTTAAATTATTAGTACCCCAAACTGAACAGAATTACTGGGTTGTGGTCCAAACAGAAAGAGCAGATTGCAGAACATTATCCCAGATATTATGCCTTTCAATACAGCCCAAGATTTTTATTAGCTTTTTTTTTTTAGCTCATTGGGCTAGGAATCTCCAGCTCTTTTCCAGAAAAAAAAATCTGTCTAACTATGGGATTGTGTATTTATTCCCTACTCTATCCCCATTCTGTTCTTGGGAAGTTGATCTCTTGAACTCATGTAAGACTTTATATTTATTTCTATTGAATTTCACCTTGTTAGATTTGGCCCACTTCTCTAACTTGTCAAGAAATTGTCTAGTTTTTGTAAAGGGATGCAATATCTTCTGTTGGAAGATTGCCAATGTCAACTCCAACAGCTCCGATGAGAGACAATTCACTAACTCCAAAGGCAACTCATTGCAAATTTATATGACTCTAGTTATTAGGGAAGTTTTTCCTGGCATCAACCCTAAATTTGCCTCTTTGGAATTTCCATGAAGGAGTTCCTACTCCTTCACTCTGGGACAGAAACCCCCTTCCATATGACAGACCATCAAATACTCAAAGATGACTGTCCATGGCAGTGTGATGTGGTAGACCAAGCTCTGGACTTGGAATCAGGAGGACTTGGGTTTGAATTCCAGCTCAGACACTAGCTGTGTGACCGTAGGCAAGTCCATTAACTTCTCTCAAACTCAGTTTCCTTTTCTGTAAAAAGAGGATTAACATCTGTAGCATTTACTCAACAGGAAAATGATGAGCATCAAATGAGATCATCTATATAATGTTTTGCAAACCATAAAGCTGTATATGAATGCCAGCTGTTATTATCATATCTAAAGGCAAGGTGCTCAACTTCTCTGAGACCTCATTTCTTTATCTATAAAATGGGTATATAATCCTTAGGATAGCCTGCCTAATCCATAGATATGTTATAAAGCTCAAATAAGATAATGTACACAAAGTATTATATAGAGAGTAAACTGCTATTATGATTTATTCTTGTCTGATGGGACACTCTAAGAAATGGTTTTTCAGTCTGAGTCCAAGCCAGGCAATCTTCTCCCCCTTCACCTTTCCCTCCACACTTTATTCCACAGTAAATATTCATGGAAATCAATCTCTTCCTACCTCTTGGATAGAGTCACCCATGCTGTGCTGGGGTTATAAAATGCCTCTATGAAGGGGATAGAATGGAAAAAATTTTGAAGATCTGTTTCTAATATCAGTTCTGTCCCTTGGGGCATTGCTATGTAATCTTGAGTCATAGTTTGCCAGCCTATGAAAATGAGGTGAGAATTCTTGTCCTGCTTAATTCATTGGATTGTTCTATGGAATTTGTGGAGCCAAGAACAGGATGCTCCGAAGGAAGAGTGACTCCTGAATTGGAGCAAGAGGATATGAGTTCAAATCCCTATTGCCTGTGTGATCCTTATTAAGGATTCTGTTCTCTGGACTTCAGTTTCCTTATCTATAAAATGAGAGGACTGGACCAGGACTAAAATCTCTTTTAGTTCTTAATCTATGATCTTGTGACATCTGGGTTCAAATCCTGGTTCTTCCATTTATTAGCAGAGTAAACTTGGGCAAGTTTATCCAATGGAGCCAGGATCCAGTGAAAACTGGATAAGTCATTTACCCCATCTAGATTTCTTTATCTATGAAATGAAGCAGCTGGATGAGATGATTTCCTCCCTTCTTCCCCCCCTCCCCTGCCCGGGACTTTGAGGACTTTTCTTTTAACCTTCATTTAAAAACTTCACTTATTTTATTTTCAGTTTCAAGTTCTCTCCCTCCCTCCACCCCTTCTCCCACTCACCAAGAAGGCAAGAAGTGTGATACCCATTATACATATAAAGTCATGACAGCATGTTTCTACATTAGCTATGTTGTCAAAAAAAGAAGAAAAAACATGCTTCAATCTGCACTCAGAGTTCATCAGTTCTTAATTTTAATCTGGAGGTGGATAACATCTTTCATCATGATTCCTTTGGAATTGTTTTGAATCATTGTATTGACCAGAGTTGCTGAGTCTTTCCCAGTTGACTGTCATTAACTGTGTAAATTATTCTGGTTCTGCTTGCTTCACTTTGCATCAGTTCACATAAGTCTTTCTAGGTTCTCCTGAAACCATCCACTTTATTGAGATTATTTTTAAGGCCCTTTTCATCTCAGACATTCTAGGATTCCAAACAAGTTGACTTCACTAGCTCTCTGGGGCCGGGGGGGGGGGGGGCGTTCTTGAGAAGTAATGTCATCTACAGGAAGAATGACACACAAATTGTCTCAGGTGAGGAGGACCCCTCCTGTTTCTAAAGCCCTCTGGAGAAGGAGGAGGCTAACCTCAGAACTCCTGTTTGGCTTTCCAGTTTTTAGTATCTACTATTCAGTACTGAGTATCCTTCACTGTGGGGGAAGTCTCTCTTGATGGATAACTACTTTCCTTCCTGCTGTGGTCTATGCCTGTTTCCTTCATTTCTACTCTCTGTGGAGTTGAAGAAATGACTTGTTACCATTTTCTGATCACTCTTTAGGAAAACTGTAGATTTCTTAGTTTTCTTTCAGTCAAATTCTCTCCATTTAACCTTATCTCAGAAGCTTTGTGTCAAATCTCTAAAGTTACTTTATGCTCTGAGAAGTTTCCTACCTGATGTGTTGCCCTGGGGTGATCAAATGAACTAATAGATGCAAAAATACTTTTAAAAGTATGAAGTGCTATGCAAATGTGACTACCACTGTCAAAGACCTTTTACTGCCTTCTCAGCCTGGCATTTACATTCTGACACTCTCATTTCACTTCAGACTTAACTGTTACTCCCTTCACTCACCAAATTGGCCTTGCTATCCCCTAAACCTAGACCATCTCCTGCCTTTTGTCTTGCCACTGGACTTTTAGTGATTCTGGAAGAGAGTGAGGCTGACGACTTTGTGCAACTCAACCTCACTTAAATCCAATTCACACACAAATCAAAACATTACCCCATGATACCATCGGTCCTCTTCAAAACAAAGGAGAAACAACAGTATTTGTAAAAGCCTCCTAAACTGCCTTCATAGGATCATAGATTTAGGTCTGGAAGACCTCATTTTACAGTTGAGGAAACTGAGACCCAGAGAAGTTAAGTGATTTACCCAAGTTCACACAACAAGTAGCAGATCGTGGATTTAGACTCAGGTTCTCTGACCCCAAGTCTGCAACCCTTATCACTTATACTCTGCTGCCTCCTTACCTCTATCATTCATAATCCCTATATTGGCTCAAGGATTTACTCAGGGGTCACAACCTTAGGGAAACTTTGTCTGACCCCTCTAGTAGCTATCGTTCTTTTACCTTCTTAAATTACATCATATTTCCTTGTCTTGATACGTTATATCTTCCTTGTAGAATGTAGGTACTTTGAGGGCAGGCTTGCAGTTTTTTATTCTGTCGTATATGCACAGTGCCTTTAACATGGTGGTCAATTAATGTTTATTGAATTGAATTGACTGAAGTGTTGCCCTGTTCAGGACTTTGCCTTAAGGAGATCCCAGTTAGAATCAGATATAAACAGAGAGACTAAAGACAGATTGTATATATTAAAAAAGAGAGTCTCTGTATTGAAAGCAAGCAGAAGAGGTCAATATATCGAATTAGAGAATCACAGAATGTTAGAGCAGGAAGAGGCATTTAAGGTCATCTAGACAATGATGCAACCCAAATCCACCAGCACCATTAAGTGCCTAGGATGTGTTCAGGGCTGGGCATACCAGGACAAAAGGAAAAACTGAACCTGTCTCCTAGCAACTTGGACTCTATCGGAGGATCTTACATTCTGCTGTGGGAGATACAGAATCTATATGGGTAAAAATGTGCAAAGTAATTTAAGGAGAGAGAAAAAGCTAGTAATGGGAGAGATGGAGGACGACTTCATGAATGAGGTAGCCCTTGAGATGAAGTCTGAAGGAAGAGAGGGATGCTGAGAGGCAGAGATGAGGAGGGAATGCATTCCAAGTATTGGGGATGACACGTTCAAAAGAACAGAGGTGGTAGGGGTTCAATGTTGAGTTTGGGGAAGGTTATAGGTGCATAGATATAGAGCTGAAAAATACTCCTGAGGCCATTTAATTCACCTCTTGCCCTCATTTTATACATGAGGAAACTGAGGCCTAAGGACTCTAAGTGGCTTGTCAAGGTCATACAGATAGTATATGGCAGGGTCAGAATGAGAATCCAGGCACTATAACTGTCATTCTGGAACCTTTTCCACTAATGACTGGAATGAGAACTCCAGAAGGGAAAGAAGGTAAAATAAAAACCAGAAAGAGGGATGGAGGCAGATGTGGAAGGCTAAGGAGTTTGTATTTTATCTTTTAGTCAATAGAAGCCACTGAAAGCTTTTGGACAGGGAAGCAAGATGGTCAGATTCGTGCCTTAGGAAGGTCATTTGGGTGTATAGGAGAGGGGAGAAGACTGCATTCCGGCTAGTGCAATTGTATGGTCAAGAGATGATGATGGCCTGAACAAGAATGATTGTTCTGTGAGTGTAGAAAAGAGATGAGATGTAGGAGGTGCATGTTGGGAGAGTTGACAAGCCATGAAATCTGTATATAGATGAGGCTCATAAGAGTGAAGAACTGGGGATGAGTCTAAGGTTTTAAGTGGGATGGTGGTGGCATCCTTAACATAAATGACTTAGTAGGTGGCAAAGTGGGAAGACCACTGGTCTTTGAGCCAGGAATGCAGCTTCAGCCATTTATTAGCTGTGTGATCCTGGACAAGTCATTTAACCACTGTCTACCTTAAAGCATTATATAAATTATGGTTATTATTATTATCATTGGCAATTGTTTGTTTTATAAAGCCTCACAACTAGATTGTGAAGTATCTGGTACATTATACCTGTTATACA
Source organism: Gymnobelideus leadbeateri (assembly GCA_011680675.1). Taxonomy (NCBI): domain Eukaryota; kingdom Metazoa; phylum Chordata; class Mammalia; order Diprotodontia; family Petauridae; genus Gymnobelideus; species Gymnobelideus leadbeateri. The sequence goes on from WOXC01002761.1 coordinate 165,114, forward strand.
GATGAGCAAATAGTTTCTGAGAATGTCAATTACCTTGCTTATGGTTGCATAGATAGTCTGAAGAAGATTCAGTCAATCAGTAAGTCAACAAGCTTTTATTAAACACCAACTGTATGCCAGAAACCATGCTAAGTACTGGGCTATAAAGACAAAGATGAAAAGTCCTTGCTCTCAAGGGTCTTACATCCTATCAAATCTCCTAATTCCAAATCTAGTACCATTTCTACTCTACCATTAGCCAAGTAACACAGACTCATTTTCTTTTTTCCTTTTTTTCTGGTTTTTTTGGAGGGGGGGATGCAGAGCAATTTGGGGTTGAGTCACACGCCTCGTAAGTGTTAAGTGTCTGAGGCTGGATTTGAACTCAGGTCTTCCTGACTCCAGGGCTGGTGCTCTATTTACTTTGCCACCTAGCCGCCCCCACAGTCTCATTTTCTAGGAGTACAAAAAGAAATTAAGTATCATGATGAATAGCTTAGAATCAGGAAGACCTGAGTCTGAATTTGGCACCCGGGTGACTTTGGGTAAGTCTGTCTGCCTCACTTTCCTTAACTGTAAAAATGGGGATTAGTGATGGCACCTGTCTCCCAGGGATGTTGTGGAGTACTCAGCACAGTTCCTGGAACATATTTGGTGCTTAATAAATATTCAATACACATTTCTCATGTGCTTCTTAAGAGACAGACCCTGTACTTGAACTTGACACTGTGTGTGTGTGGGGGGGGGGGGGGTGCAAAGGTAAAAGTACCATATCGTTCCTGCCCTCAAGGAGCTTACTTGAAACCAAATTCTTTCTTGAAACCAGGGCTCCAGGTTCATCTTCCTGAGTTCCTGGTTGAAGCTACTTATTCAAAGTCACCTAATTGCCCCCTGTGAAAAGTTATTCTTCCTGGGTATATTGAGGGGAATTATACAATGACTGCAGATGCATCATTATATTTCTTCAGTTTGTTTTAGAAATCAGACTTAAACCATTCCTCTTTCTCTTGCCTCAGAATTGGACATCCATTTCCTCACCTCCACTCACCTGGACTCCTGTCCATTGTTCTGCAATTAATAACTCATATTTCTATAAGGTTTTAAGTTTTCAGAAAACTTATGCCACAACAACTCTATGCTGTTATCCCCATTTTATAGATTGTGAAACTGAGGAGATTTTTTTTTACATTTCTCAGAGGAAAAATGTCTTTGCCAGCAGTCATACAGCAAGTAAGTAGCCTGGACTCAAAACCAGATATTCTGATTCAAAAGCCGAGGGCTTTTGCCACTATACCTCAGATTCTCTTTCCCCTCCCCTAATAGAATATAAGCTCCCTGAAGGCAAAGGCCTTTTCATTTTTTTTGCCTTTGTATCCCTAGTGCCTAGAATAGTGCCTGCCACATAGCAGATTCTTATTACTATGCTTATTGAATGGAGTAATGCCTCTAGTTCCTTTCCCTAGGTTTCTGTGCTCAAGCTTACCTCCCACTTCACCCCTCTGCCAAAGACTGATGTCTTTATTCTCCCTAGCTTTGACTAATTTTCACAGATTTTTGTGACTCTATCTTCCAAACTAGGTTGTCTTTCTTACCAGGTCCTCCACTAACAGCCCTGCCTTTGAACCATAGAATCACAGAAAGCATGGAATGTTAGGGATGGAAAGGGACCCTTGAGATTGTCTAGTCCAATTCCCTTATTTTATTTATTTTTAATTAATTAACACAATCATTTATGATCTCTTTCTTCTGCTACCCCTCCTCCATATTGAATAATAAAAAAAACCCAAATAAAACTATCATAACAAATATACAGAGCTCAGCGAAACAAATCCCCACATTGGCCAACACCAGAAATATATGACTCATTTTCATCTTGTCCATCATCTCTCTCCATCAGGAGGCAGGTGTCATGTTTCATCTGTTCTCTGGATTCCTGACTTATCGTTGTGTTGATCAGAGTTCGAAAGTCTTTCAAAGTTACTTTTCTCTATGACATTGCTATCATTTGTAAAAAATTATTCCCCTAGTTCTGCTTACTTTACTCACATCAGTTCATAAAGGTCTGTCCAATTTCCTCTGAAACCATCCATTTCATCATTTCTTATGGCTCAGTAATATTCTATTACATATATATTATATATATAGCATAATTTGCTTAGCCATTCCCTAGTAGGTGAGAACCCTCTTCCCACATTTTAGATACTATGAAAAGAGTTTCTATAAATATCTTTGTGCATACATCTTTTTTCTCTTTTTTCATTGATCTCCTTGGGTTATATGCCTAGAAGTGGCAGGGGTGGGTGAAAGGGTATTCAAAATTTACTAACTTTGGGGGCATAATTCCAAATTGTTCTCCAGAATGACTGGACCACCAATGATGGACTTGTGTGACTTATTCCCCCTCCCATCCCTTCCAAAATTTGGTGAAAGGATATAAACAAAGGAGCCACATTTACAAAAATATTTATAGCGGCTTTTTTTGTGGTGGCAAAGAATTGGAAAATGAGGGGATGTCCATCAATTGGGGGATGATTGAACAAGTTGTGGTACATGAATGCTATGGAATACTACTGAGCTATAACAAATGATGACCAAGTGAACTTCAGAAAAACCTGGAAAGACTTATATGAACTGATGCAAAGTGAAGTGAACAGAACCAGGAGAACATTGTGTAAAGTAACAGCCACAATATGACTGACCTTGACAGACTTAGCTCTTCTCAGCAATGCAAGGATCTAAGACAACTCCAAAAGACTTATGATGGAAAATGCTATCCATATCCAGAGAAAGAACTTTGGAGTCTGAGTGCAAATGGAAGCATACTATTTGTTCTCCTTATCTTTCATTGTTTTGTTTTGTTTCTTCTTTCTTGTGATTCTTCTCATTAGTTCTAACTCTTCTTTACATCATGACTAAAGTGAAAATATGTTTAATATGAATTTATAAGTAGAGCCCATATCAGATTTCTTACTGTCTTGGAGAGGCAGAGGAGAGGGTGGGGGAGAAAATTCAAAACTCAAAATTTTATGGAAGTGAATGCTAAAAACTAAAAATAAATTAATTATTAAAAAGGAAAGGACATAAACAGGTCATTTTAAAAGAAATAAATCCAAATTACCAACAGCCATATGAAAAATACTCTAAATTACTAATTAGAGAAATGCAAACTAAAGCAACTCTGAGATTTCACTTCACATCCATCAGATTGGTTTAGTTTGTATTTCTCTAATTAGTGATTTACAACCTTTTTTATATACCTGTTGGTAGTTTGGATTTATTTCTTCAAAAAAATGACCTTTTCATATCCTTTTACCACTTATTTATTGAACAATGTTTCTTAGTCATTTTCCAGAGGAAGAAGAGGAAGTACAGAGGGGAGAAGCAATTTTCCTGAGGTCATCCTTCCAAACGACCTCATTCCCAGGCATTCTGTTCACAGGCTCTTTCCATACTCTTTTCATCTTCTTGGCCTTCAGTTCTCTTGGGGTCAACCTGTCTTGTGCCTGCTTTCTCAACCCTCGATAATCCTGCCTGCTGCTTGTGTGACCTTGCTAAGTATCTCTGAAATCCAGATTTATGTATCCCGTGCCATATCATATTCATAAACCAACTTTGCTTTCAGCCAGACAGAAAATACACTTAGATGACCAAAATGATAGAAAGATAATTATTCAATATACTTTATACTAGGGATTCTTAGCCCGTTTTTTTTTTTTTTGGTATGTGTCAGAGACTTCTTTGACAGTCTGGTGAAGGGGATGGACCTCTTCTCAGAATGTTTTTTAACTCCCAAAATAAAATGTGTATTACAAAGGAAACCAATTCTATGGAAATCCATCAGAATATATAGAAAATATATTGAAAAACAAGTGCACGGACCTTTGGTTAAGGACCCCATTCAACATGAGCAAAAGCCCTACTTCTGCCTTTGGGATGAAGTACTTGCAATGTACTTACATGATCTCTGGAACTGTTGAAACTAGCAGAGATAACCCTAAGGAATAGGTGCTTGCACGTTAGAGTGATCTCCCTGTGCCCTTCTGTTTATCCCCACCTCCATTTCGTTACTTGGTGCTGAGACAACACAGTTGAGAGAGTAAGCAGGATCTTCCCACAGCTCACCTCAGGCTGCCCCTTTGTAACCAAAGACTCAGGGAGTATAGAACATGGAATGTAAGAACTGGAAGGGTCATCTAGTCATATGTCAGGATTATACAATTTAGGACTGGAAGGAACTGCAAAAATCTTTAATCCAATTCCCTTCTTTTTTTTTATCCCTCAGTTTAGTCATTTTTCAGTTTTGTCCAATACTTCATGACTCCATTTGAGATTTTCTTGGCAAAGATACTGGAGTGGTTTGCCATTTCCTTCTCCGACTAATTTTTACAGATGAGGAAACTGAGGCAAACAGTAATTTGCCCAGAGTCATACCTCTGGTAAGTCTCTGAGATTGGATTTGAACTCAGGTTTTCTTGACTCCAGGCCCAGGCTCTGAAGTATTATATACACAAAAGTAATCTACACATTTAAAAAACAAATTCAATACAGTTTATAGTTATGTACAATTGTTCTCTCTCTCTCTCTCTCTCTCTCTCTCTCTCTCTCTCTCTCTCTCTCTCTCTCTCTTTGCTTTTTGGAGGGCAATTGGAGTTAAGTGACTTGCCCCAAGGTCACACAGCTAGTTTTTGTGTTAAGTATCTGAGGCTGGATTTGAACTCAGATCCTCCTGACTCTAGGGCTGGTGCTCTATTCACTGAACCACCTAGCAGCCCCTATGTACAATTGTTTTTAACTTTTTTGTGTGTGTATTTGAATGTTTGTTTTTGTTGGAGGTTATTAAGTTCAGAATTTTTTAAATGTTGTGGTTGGAGATGATGGAGCCTCCATGAATGTGGCTGGCATTGACCTCTAAGAGGACACTGAAAATTCTTAGTGCATCTGTCCATAGAGGAAGGGAGAGCTGGTCAGTTAGATTGGGGCAGTACCTAGTAGTACCATAGCACAGGGCTACAGTACTTAGTGGCACATAGTAGGTACTTAATAAATGTGTTGATTAGCTGGAAAATGGAGCCAGTCACAGACAGCAAAAAGCACCCTGTCCTTTCCTGACTGGTCTCTGTTCTTGGTCCTGAACTGTACTATTCTGGTAGCCAGCTGATTCACCTCTGACCCTGACTCATCCTGAGGGAGCAGGGAGGAAGCTATGTTTTTTTCTTCTTAGTAGCATGGATTTCTTTGGCAGTCTGGTAAAGCCAAAATAGAGGGGGGAAATGTTTAGCAAAAATTTTTTAAAGATTTTTCTTTTTGCTTTCTTGGAGGAAGGAAGGTAGGGCAATTGGGGTTAAGTGACTTGCCCAAGGTCACATGGCTAGTCTTGTGTTGTGTCCGAGGCCAGATTTGAACTCATGTCCTCCTGACTCCAGGGCTGGTGCTCTATTCACTGTGCCACCTAGCTGCCCCAAAGTTTAGCAAATTTAATCACATAGAAGAGGCAGTGTGATGGAGTGGAAAGAGTCCTAACTCTGTAGTCAAAGGACCTTGGTTCAAATCCTGCCTCTGACACTTACTAGTTATATGACCATGGACAAGTCAATTCCTCTCTCTTTAAGCCTTAGTTCCAGTGTAAACTGAAGAGGTCAGACTAGATGGCCTCTAAATCTATGATCCTGAGTTGACAAAGTATGGTATTATACGAAGTGTTCCACATCCATTATCCCCCACCTCTGCAGAGAAGTAAAAGAGAGTGAGATGTCTTATCATCACTCCTTCTTGGTGCTAACTGTGGCCATTGTGAGCAGGGCTTGCTTTATTTTATGAGCAGGGCTTGCTTTATTCTTCATACTTGGGTCCCCAGGGCCCACCACAGTATCTGGTATATAATAGGTGCTTAATAAATGCTTATTGATTATAATTAGCAGCATTCAGTTCCATTGTTAGTGTTTCACTGTTGTTGCTCTTTCCATTTTTATCTCTTCCACACATATTGATTTAGCACTAGTACGATCCACTGAGGAAAAGGAGGAAATGAAGCTTAATTAAGACAGTGTCCTTGCCCTTAAGGGGACTATAAGGGAACTATGACATTTGAGCAGATCACTATGATACAAAATAATACATTATTAGAAATGACCCAATATGTTGTCTTTGCTTAATTGTGCTTCTTTCTTACAGGGAAAGGTTCTATTGCAGAACAGGGTGGGGAGAATCATTGGAGGGTGACAGTGATTTAAGAAATAAAAGCATCACTGGAATATTTCTAAACCTTCAAGTAATACATGATAAATGTATTGTGAACAAAGTACTCTGTTAGAACTGAATGGGGAAAGGACATTACTGATGAGGGGAAGGATATTTGAGTTGCATTTTAAAGAATGGATAAGAATTCAATAGACAGAAGTGGGAGAGTGCAGTTGAGGGGGGGTGCATTTCAAGCTTAGGAGGTGGC
>WOXC01002762.1:0-61074 GCA_011680675.1 Gymnobelideus leadbeateri
TTTTGAACAACAGAAGAACGTTCAGATTCTGTAAATAGAAGCAATAACTGACATTTCCTTATACTTTGGCGTTTGCAAAGCACTTTACATGTTTATATATTTGATTCTCCCCATATCCCTGGACAGTTGTTAATAAAAACATTGTGTTTTTACAGATTCATTTTATAGATTCAGAAACTGAGTTCAAGAAATTAAATAGATTGTATTAACACAGCTAATATTAGTCAGAAGGATTTGAATGCAGATCTCTACTAATTCTTTTTTTTTTTTTTTTAAGCAATTGGGGTTAAGTAACTTGCTCAAGGTTACACAGCTAGTCATTTGATTTATGCGTGGGTGCTCATTTTCTGAGGCCGGATCTGATCTCGGGTCATCCAAACTCCGAGGCCGGCCCTCTTACTCACTGCGCCACCTAGCCGCCCCTTTAGGGCAATTGGGGTTAAGTAACTTGCCCAAGGTTACACGGCTAGGTTTTTTTTTTTTTTTGTTTGTGCGGATTAAGTGTCGGAGGCCGGCTCCGAACTCAGGTCCTTCTGATTCCAGGGCCGGCGCTCTATTCACTGCGCCACCTAGCCGCCCCTAGATCTCTACTAATTCTAAATCTAGCACTATTCCATGCTGCCTCTTAAATTGGGTATACATGTATACATGCATACACATATAAACACACATTGATACACACACATATGACAAATTTGTTACTATTGGACTGATCAGATTCTGCCTTTAGTAGTATCTAAAATTACATCTCATTCAGATGTTATTATGTATTAATTTCACTTACTCTGTGCTTGTGTGGTGGTGATGGAGTGGTTGGAAGAGATCCAAATAGAATGAAAATCTCTGCCCTTGAGAAGGTTACAATCTTGTGTCTGTTGTGAGTATGGAGAAGTAATTTATCTCTCTTAGTCTCAGTTTCCCCATCCTTAACAAGATGATAATGATGATGATAATGTTATGAATAGCACCCGATTCAAAGGACTGTCAGACAAAAATACTTTGTAAACAATAATAAAAAAGCTATCTGTAAATGGAACTTTTATCTCTTATTCAAAGAGAAAGTAAAGTAATGTGTCAAAAAGACTTGGGTCTATTTCTCATAAAGAGACAACCACTAGATGTCACATCTCTTCTCCTTCACTTTTTATTAAGCGTACACTGAAACATTCTATACTCTCTTGCCATAGACCTTATAACCAAGGGGTTTGTAAAACAAACAAAATGAATAAAATGTGTTTTATTCCTGCAGATCAATGAGAAATCTTTCCATATTGTCTTTAAAATAACAAATGCTCTTTCTTCACCCTCCTAGTATGATAGGTAACATTCAGCTTTTAGGAATGAGCTGCCCTGTATTTCAACAGCACACCTTTGATAAAGATTCACTTTAAAAGGTTTCTGTCTGTATCTTCTTAAGATCATTACCTTGTATATTTAGAGCTTAAAAGGAAATTTTGAGGCTAACTAATCCAATCTCTTCTTTTTTATAGATGAGGAAAATAAGTCCCACAGAATGATTTTATTAAACTCACACAAAGGCTCAAGGACTGTAGTTGGTTTGGAAGCCAATATTTTCAATATGACAAAAACTAAGTGCTCTAAGAATTGGAAATGCTTGAATTTGAAGGATAAAGAAAAAAAAACAGATCTTTTATGAGAGAGGCTATAGGATTCCAAAGCTAATGGTAGGAGTTCTCCAAAAGAGAATATATGTTTTCTTTATGATACTTTGGATTTGTGAAACTGTTTCTGGAGTTTGAATTACCTGAGTTTGGGTGTGATAGAGCAGATGTGATCAAATATAACTAAGTTCTAATAAGAATGTATATCAATACATACATGCTAACTTTATGGCTTAAAAATAAGGGTAACATCTATCTTAAAGCCATTTGTCAAAATTCCTTGCAGTATGCAGCCTTTCTCATTCAGGAATTTTCTCATTCTTTTAGTAGAATTTATAAGAGCCAATTTCAGGGAGAAAGATCTGAGAGCAGATTACCTGTGGGCAGTCATATGTACAAAGGAAGTCAGGAAGGGGGTGTTCTTGGTGAGATTGCCTCACATCTTCACCCTTTCCCCTCCATTTAGAAACTCCAAAGCCTGGAAAGATAGCTTCACCATTATCATCATCTCTTCACCCTCAATGGACTTTGAATGCTGCACGGTCAGGTACAAAGATCTAGGAGCTCAACAGATGCTTTCCACATGTTTTGACTGAGAATTTCTGGGATAATTGGAAAAGGGGACTTCAAGGGAAAGCAGCTTAATCCATCAAAAATGGTTCTTCACTTTGAACATCAAGCCTGCCATGGATGATCCACTTACCCCTGGATGGTACAAGGAACATGAAGATAAATTGAAAATGAACTGGAGCTCCCCTAGAAGGCTCTGAACAGTGGCATTTTGGAGACAGAAAAGTATCAAAAAGGATATTAGATCCAACATTTTTAGGTTAGATATGATTGCCAAATTTATTACAGAAAAAAGTGGGGGAAGAAAAGAAAGAATAGAGAAAACCAGTTAGCTATTTGATAGCAATATCATGGCTCCACTTTATGTACGTATAATAGAGATAGAATTAAGAGAAAGCGCCCCTGCTCTTATAGCTGAATAGGACATTTAGAGTGCTGTAATAAATAATAATTAACATGTGTATAGCATTTTATGAGTTGTAAAATATATTATTTGATCCTCGCAAGTCTATATGGTGAGTGCATTGATGATGACCATTTTACAAATGAGGAAACTGAGTCTGAGAAATGTTTTGTACTTTGCCCAGGGCCACATTGGTAGTAAAGTGTCTGGGATAGTATTCTCAAAAATTCTTGACTTCAAAGCAAGGCTCGCTATTCACTGCCCAAGTTAGCTACTGCTAATATTTTTTGATAGTATGAAGAATGGAGAGCCAATTGCTTAATATCCTAGTGGCTTTATACCAATTTCAGAAAGTAATGATTAACTTTTATGATTAGTTTTCTCTGAGTTTGCATTTTAGCTAATTTCTCTTTTAGAAGCAAAGTGCATGGTAGATTAATGAAATAAAACAAAATAAAACCAAAACAAGGATTTTGAATCCTGAAATTTCAGAACTAGAAATAACCTTAAAGATTACAATGTGTCATTCCTTATGCCCCCTCTATAAGAACTTTAGCACTTCAATGATATTGAGCTATCTATAGCTTAAGACTGTTCATTACATTTTTAGCTCTTGTTGTTTCAAAATTCTTCCTTAAATTGAATACAAACTTCATGTAGTTTCCCCATATTCATCATAATTTTTTTCTTCTAGTAACAAGGAAATAACTCTAATCCTATTTTGTCTGGGTTGAAAAACAAATCTAGTGCCTCTTCCTTTTGACTGATAGAACTTGAAGTTAGCTATCATCACTCACTTTTTCTCTTCTCCAGGCAAAATATTTCAAATTACATCAATTGGTTCTTCATATGAAATGGTCTTAAATCTCGTCAATATCCTGATTATCCTTTCTTATCTAGATGTAATTCAGTTTTTCCTTCCTAAAATTTCATATCCAGAAGTGAACACAAAACTCCAGATATATTATGACTTATATACAGGATCAAGAGATTATTATAACTGTTCTGCACATTATATATCTATTAATTTTATCAGTAAAAACAGGTTGGTTAGTGGACTTTGAGGCAACCAAAGCCTCTTTTTTCATATAAATTGCTATCAAGTCATTCACATATTCTATTTGTAAAGTTGTAAAGTTCTTTCTCTCTATTCTCTCTCTCCTCTGTCCGCCTCCACCAGCATCCAGGCATAGAACTTTATATTTATGCTGATGTTCTTGAAGGTCATCCTGTTAGAGTAACCTAGCTTTAACTGCAAGAGATATAGAAGGAGTAAGTTTCAGATGGAGTATTGGCTTGTGTGAATGCACAATAGTCACAGAGAATAATAATATGTTAGAGAACAGTGAATCATTCTAGTTAGCTAGACAATAGAATAAAAAGATGGGAGGAAAAACTAGGAAAGTTGGAAGGAATCAGCAAAGCAAGTTGTATTTTATTTAATAGGCATTGGAAAACCATTACTAGATACTTAGCAGGAAGCAACATGAGGCAATTCAAGGAAAGGTTTGAGCACATTGGGTAAGCCCCTTGTGAAAACTTTTTAGAGAGAACAAATAAGAGTAGAACAGGCAAGCATGCATGGGTTGACCTCTCTAACATTGGCAGTAATTCCCAAAATAATGAAATCTCAGGTTCATTTGGGTACTTGATTGAAGAAGGTATTGAAGTGGGAAGTGACTGAGAAAATTTTGCCATCATATTACAAATATAGAAGTTGAGAATGGGGCATATTTCTGTGGGATAGATTTCTTTTTTTTTAATCTTTTATTTATTTATTTTTAGTTTTCAACATTTATTTGCACAAGATTTTTGAGTTACAAATGTTCTCCCTGACCTTAACCTACCTCCTCCCCAAGATAGCAAGTCTACTGAATACCTCTTCACCCAAACTGCTCTCTCTTATATCCTCCCCCACCCCACCCCCAACTTTCTAGTAGGGCAAGATGGATTTCTATACCCCAGTGCCTGTATACCTTATTTCTCAGTTGATGTAGAAACCAACCTTTTTTAACATTCATTTTTAAAACTTTGATTTCCAGATTGTTTTCCTTCTTCCCTCCTCACCCACCCCGACAAGCACTTCAATATAGGTTGCACATGTGTAGTTACGTAAAATGTTTCCATAGTAGTTATATTGTGAAAGACTAACTATTTCCTTCCATCCTATCCAACCCCCCACTTATTTTATTTTATTTTCTACTTTTAACTTGTCCCTTCTCAAAAGTTTTTGCTTCTAAGTACTCTCCCCCCGCCCAAATCTGCTCTCCCTTCTATCATCTCCCCTCTTATCCCCTTTTCCCCTATTTTCCTGTAGGATAAGATACCCAATTGAGTGTGTATGTTATTCCCTCCTTAAACCAAATTCAGTGGGAATGAGGTTGATTCATTCCCTTTCACCTTTCTGCTCTTCCCTTCCATTGTAACAGTATTCTCTTGCCTCTTTTATATGAGATAATTTACCCTATTCTATCTCTCCCCTTCTCCTTCTCTGAATATATTCCTTCCTCACTTCTTTTTTTTTTTTTTTTGGAGGGCAATTGGGGTTAAGTAACTTGCCCAAGGTCACATGGCTAAGTTTTTTTGTTTGTGTGTGCGTTAAGTGTCTGAGGCCGAATCCGAACTCAGGTCCTTCTGACTCCAGGGCTGACTCTCTACTCACTGCACCACCCAGCCACCCCTCTTTCTCACTTCTAAATTTTATTTTTTAGATATCTTCCCTTCCTATTCAACTGATCCTGTGCCCTCTGTGTATGTATACATGTACACACATATACACACACTCACGTATATATTTATGCACACAGACATATATGTGCATGTACACACACACGCATACATATATGTTCCCTTCAACTATCCACATACTGAGAAAAGTCTCATGAGTTACAATTATTTTTTTCCCACGTAGGAATGTAAATATTTTAGCTTTAATAAGTTCCTTGTGATTTACTTTTCCTGTTTACCTTCTTATGAATCTCTTGCTTCTTGTATTTGAAAATAAAATTTTCTGTTTAGTTCTGGTTTTTTCATCAAGAATACTTGGAAGCAGGGCAGCTAGGTGGCACAGTGAGTAGAGCACTGGCCCTGGAGTCAGGAGAACCTGAGGTCAAATCCAGCCTCAGACACTTAACACTTACTAGCCATGTGACCTTATGCAAGTCACTTAACCCAATTGCCCTGCCTTTAGCCCTAAAAAAAAAAAAAGAATACTTGAAAGTCCTCTATTTCATTGAATGATCATACTTTCCCATGAATTGTTCTATTCAGTTTTTCTGGGTAAGTGATTTTTGGTTTTAATCCTAGCTCCTTTGACCTCTGGAATATCATATTCCAAGCCCTTGGATCTCTTAATGTAGAAGTTGCTAGATCTTGTGTTATCCTGATTGTGTTTCCACAATACTTAAATTGTTTCTTCCTGACACCTTGTAATATTTTCTCCTTGACCTGGGAATATGGAATTTGGCTATGATATTCCTAGGAGTTTTCTTTTTGGGATCTTTTCCAAGAGGCAATTGGTGAATTCTTTCAATTTTATTTTGTCCTCTGGTTCTAGAATATCAGGGAAATTTTCCTTGGGAATTTCTTGAAGGATGATTTCTAGGTTCTTTTTTTTTTTTATCATGACTTTCAGGTAGTCCAATAACTTTTAAAATTATCTCTCCTAGATCTATTTTCCAGGTCAGTGGTTTTTCCAATGAGATATTTCACTTTGCCTTCTATTTTTTTTTATTTGTTTGGATCTGTTTTATAGTATCTTGATTTCTCATAAAGTAATTAGCTTCTATTTGCTCCAATCTAATTCTGAAGGAATTATTCTTTTCAGTGAGTTTTTGAAATTCCTTTTTCATCTGTCCAATTGTTTTAAGGCATCCTTCTCTTCATTGGCTTTTTGGACCTCTTTTGCCATTTGAGTTAGTCTACTTTTTAAGCTGTATTTTCCTCAGTATTTTTTGGGGGGCGGTCTCCTTTAGTAGGCTGTTGATTTGCTTTTTATGATTTTTTTTGCATTATTTGCATTATTCTCATTTCTCTTCCCAATTTTTCCTCCACTTCTCTTACTTGATTTTCAAAATCCTTCTTGAATTCCTCCATGGCCTGTAACAAGCTCATATTTTTCTTGGAAGCTTTTGATGCAGGAGTTTTTACTTTGTTGTCTTCTGGTTCTGTGTTTTGATCCTTTTTGTCCCCTGCAAAAGATTTCATGGTCTGATTGTGCTTCATTTGCTTGCTCATCTTGTCAGCCAATTACTTGACTTTTGAGCTCTTTGCCATGGTAGAACTCTGTCCCAAATTGCTGGGGTTTTCATAGTTGCCAGAGATATGAGGAGGGCACCCCTTCTACAGCCACCATAAGTTCTCGAAGCTAGTGTTCATCACCCCATAACCTCCACCCAAGACTGCAACCCACATTCAAGCATGTCAAAGCAAGAGTGATTACTCTCTGAATGGCTGTTTAGTCCCCCTACAATCCATATGCCTGGAGCTCTAGAGGCAGCTGCCACACCTCCACCACATCTTACCTTCGGGGCAGGGGCTGACCATGCTCTTCTCCATCCAGTTCCAACAGAATTCCCTACTGACCTTTTACTTACTCTTTGGTGTTTATGGGTTGAAAAGTCTGGAAATCATCAAAGCTGCCAGTGATTCACTCTCCTGAAGTCTTCTTGGGAGGTCGGTGCTGCTGGCTGGGGCTGCCCTGGGTCTGAGCCATGTGGCTCATGTGGGAATGTTCAGCCCCCAGCCTGATATGATAGATCCTTACTGTCAGCCTGCCAGGCTGCCTGCAGTGGGAGGTTTGTTTTTCCTTGTCACTTTGTGGGTTCTGTAGCTCTAAAATTTGTTTAGAGTCATATTTTACAGGTATTGGAGGTAGTTGGTGTGGGAGCTCATGCAAACTCCTGCTTTTACTCTGCCATCTCCCAATGTGTATATCTGCCTTATACCCATACATGCATGTATATATAACACACATATGTACATATATAAAATAAACACATACATATATGTGCATAACACATGGAATAAGATGTCCCTTGAAAGATGAGATCATCTCTTCTAATCTCATCACCATGATGTCATCAGAAACCTTCATTGACAAAACCTTTTCAGTCTCCTCTCCCTTCAAATTGGGAGATTTGGAGTCTGGAGGGTGGAATGCCAATCTCCTCCCAATGCCTTCCTTTATAGAGGGCAGAAATTGGACTATCAGTTCAGTCCACTTTGCTTATATCTGTGACTCTTCCTGGTTTCAACTCCATTGAACAAGATGTTTCTGTGTCCAGTATGCCTTGGTGTTGGTCCCTCTTTCTTGCCTCCTTTTTTGTGTTGTCACCCCCCCAATAGATTGTAAATTCCTTGAGAACAGAGATTGCCTTTCCTTTTATTGGTTGTATGCCCATCTCAGTACAGTGCCTGGTATATAGTAGGTGCTTAGTAAATGTTAACTGGATTTATTAGATACACATATGCATACATATACATTCACAAACACACATGTAGTGCACACATGTAACACATGCACATTCGCACATGTACATGTGTATATTTTCAGATATGTATACACATATACACATATTGGGATTTAGAAGATGAAATAGTCAAGATGATGAAGAAAGGGAGGGAAGACGACCAAGAAGAAAACCATGATAAATCAACATCATGGAAATCAAGAGAGTAATAGGAATCAAGAAGGGGTTGTTTTGCAGTGTATCAAATGCTAAAAGGTCAAGGAGGATGAAAATTGGGGAAAAGAGGTTGCATCTGAAAAGTAGAAAGTACTTGATAACTTTGTTGAGAGAATTTTGATTACAGTGGTACAGATGTAAGACCTTTTGCCTGGAACTGATGAGTGAGCAGGTTAATGTTTAATGAGAATTACTCTAACAACTTCAGCAACAGCAGCAACAAAACCTGGGAAGGTATGAGAACTGTTGTTATGCCCATTATACAGAAGAAACTGACTCTGAGAAGTTAGGTGAGTTGCCCATGGTTACAGAGATGGGAAGTCCCAGAAAGAGGTGTTCTGAAACCATATATTATCTATCACTGTTCTAGCAATCTATCCACTATACCACTAGATACTACTTTTTCCAGGAATTTTATCTGCAAAGAAGTTTGTCAGACATTTTAGATGACCGTTTAATGAGTTAATGGGTCAAGTGAAATTTTTTTCAAGAAAAGGTAGATTTACACTTGTTTATAAGTTAAAGGGAAAGAGGGAGTAGAAAGTAGAGATTGAAGAGAGAGAGTGAGAGAGACAGAGACAGAGAAAGACAGAGTTAGAGAGCAACAGAGAGAGACAGAGAGATATAGAGAAAGAAAGAGAAAGAGAGAGGGAAGGAGACACACACAGAGAGGAAAACAGACAGAGAAGAAGAGACAGACAAGTTTGGGGATGGAGTTGATGAACTGAGGTGAGTACGGAGTAGAGAGAAGATCTGGAAGCCTGACTGTGGGAAACATTGGGAATATAATACAAAGGATTCATCCATAGTTATGAAGACTCACTAGTGTTTGTATAACAATGTTAATGGATTAACTAATATATGCCATGTTTTTTAGTTTGTGTTTTTATTATTGTTTTTGGTTGTTCTTTTTTTTTTCCCTTGTGAAACTAAGGATTTGGGATAAGAGATTATTAAATAGCAGTTCTTATATATTATTGCTGTTTAATTGTTTTTGTGTCTGATTCTTTGTGACCTCTTTTGGGATCTTTCTTGGCAAATGTACTGGATTGGTTTGTAATTTCCTTCTCCAGCTCATTTTATAGATGAGGAAACTGAGGCAAACAGGGTTAAGTGACTTGCCCAGGATCATGCAGCTTTTAAGTATCTGAGGCTGCATTTGAACTCAGGTTTTTCTGATTCTAGACCCAACATTCTATCCATCATTCCACCTAGCTGCCCTTTGTAAGTTATCTTAGAAGATAATATTAATGAATAAGAACAAAATTATTTGCAAAACTACCCTAACATAGTCTTCTTTAGTTCAGCTTATGGGGTTCCCATATTGTTAAATAAGATTTCGTGACATGTTGGTTGCAGATGAAGGCACTGGGCTGCATAAATCTTTCTTAGAGAAAGTTCAGGGACTTTTATTTAATAATATTTACTTGCAGAGTAATTTTTCATAAAGGCATTTTATCTGATATCTTGTCTTTCCAGGTGCAGTTACTTTCAATGTCTCAAGGAATTGGATAACGATAAGATAGGGCATATGGAGTATGAACTATAACTCTCCTTTTTTAAAATTTTCAATCAAACATATTTCTGAAAGATTTTTATGGAAAAATGAAAAGTTACATAATATATTTAATTTAACTCATATTATTCTGTATTTTGATGAACAGATATTCTATATTTCATTAAATCAAAGCAACCATCTTATTTTCTTATCATATATTACAAATATCCTAAAATTACTTCAGGTTACTTGCAATTTATTGATAATCTAATGTCTATCTAATCTGAATTAGACACTAAAAATAATTACAACCATAGTTACATAGTTATGGCACAGTTCAACTCAGTTTGGAAAAGAAAAATAGGGAGGAGAGAAAAATGGACTGAATTTTTATTACATTTGACATATTTCTCAGTGCTTTCAATGATCTATCTGCTTCACTGTGCTTTGTGCCTCAAACCATCTTTTTTTAAAATAAAACAAATACCAATATTCATACAGTGATTCTGTATGATAAGTCACAAAACATTACAATCTCAGAAAAGACATACTGGTGGGCAATCTAAATGGTAATAGAGGAACACAGGATGAGTAGGAATATACTGTATATAAATATACATATTGCCAATGATAACTTTTTTGCATGCAGGTAGGTGGCATTAAGCTTAGATGATAGGGATCAGACCTGTAGTTTAATTTAAGTGTAATAGAAAATTCCTAATGAGGACATTCTTTCTACCAGTGCAGCAACTTCCAGTCTTGGAGAACTGTCTCGAACACTAAAAGATTAAGTAACATTCCAAACATATGTCAGAGGAAGTACTTTAAGCTAGTTCCTCCTAGATACACAGCCAGCTTCCTATTCACTATACCATGTTTCCTCTTTAAAGAAAGACCATGTACATTACCTGTGTAGCATGAGAAGGATTGCAGGGACACAGCCCAAACCTTTCACTTTTACCCATTAAATGTTAAAAGGTCTGAGAGAAGACTCCTAAGACATTTGTTAGATATTATATAGAAGATTTATGGATGCAAACAAACATTGCACAGGATGGGAAAACAGGGATGCAATGTTATTTTTTCTTTTGGAGGAAAAACTCACATCACAGAGATCATGGATCCACTGAAATAATGTTGTATGTTTACATTGTCATGTAGTTCTCCAGATATCGCAGACATTAGAAGATTACTAAATTACTAACATTTTACATTTGGGAGTGTGAAACTCAATTACCAACATTCATCAGATACTAGTTAAAATTTACCAGTGCACAATTCTGTCCATTATGTATCCCACTTCCAAGTTTTACCCAAGGTCATGAATTAAAAATATTAATCTGACAAAAATTGTTATCATTAGACAAATAAATATGCATTCAACCACAGTGATTTGCTATTTGCAAATGCACTGAATTGAAACTGATTTATTAAAAGTGGAAAAATAGCACAAAAAACTGACCCCAGATAAATGGAAGTTCCCCAACCTTAGATGAAAGAATACTTAGTTATTAGCACAGTCCAGATAGCATATATACTACATGGCAACCCATATGCCACAGAACCTGGAGGCTGAAGATTCCTCAACCCTGCTATGGAGAATGCCAATATTTTTGTATATGAAACTTTGAAAGATGGTGTAATTTCAAAGTCATTGTGTTTTCCTATCAGAAGAATGACTTGGGGGTATATCTTGCTATTCACTTAATTATGGAATCATATAGTTGAAGAGGATATCTGAGATCACTTTATCTAAACCATTGCTACACAATTATCTAAACAATTACTACACAGGAATTCTAACATGTGGTCATGCAACATCTTCTTGAATACCTCCAGTGAAATAGATCCTCTTCTCTAGGCAGTCCTTTCCACTTTTAAACAGTTTTATTTGTTAGGAATTATTATTATTTTTCCTTAAATTGAACTGAAACCTACTTTTTTGAAACTTCAATCATTTTTCCTAGTCCTGACCTCTAGGACCAAGTTAATAAAATCTATTTCATCTCTTACATAACCTTCCTATAATTAGTTGCACAGAGAGATCATAACCTCCCTTTATCTTCTCTTTTGTATGAATAAATGTCATTAGTCACACAGAGAAGCATTCTGTTTTATAAGGTGAATAAATGAAAGAATGAATGAATTTTTAAAAATATCAAATGCTTACTATTATATGACATAAAGAACCAAATTTAGGGTAAATAAAACTCCTCCGTCTTAAAATTCACCAAAAGTTTTCCTACAAAAGTTTATAATATAGCTAGCAACTATATAGTGTTTTAAGATTTGCAAAACAATTAACAAATATTTTAAACTTACAACCCTAGATAGAAGGTAGGTGCTATTTTTATTATTCTAATTTTGGAAATGAGGAAACTGAGGAAGAAAGTAGTCAAGTGAATTGCAAGGTCACAAAGAAAACCAGTATCTGGGGCTGTATTTGAATTCAGGTGTTCTCAAGGTACAATGCTGTATCTAACTGTCTGCCTCTTTACCAGCCTAACACCTTCCTCCAAATTGGGTTCATTATCAGTCTTAACAGAACATAATTTGTTCGAAAAGCACTGTTTTATTTATATATACTTAATCATTAAAAAACTCAATTCTTTTATTGTTGGTCTGTTTCATTTATTTAAAAACAAACAAAAAAACCCAAATATTTTTTGTTCTTGGATCCAAGGTTTCATGAAGATTCAAAATAAAAATTTCATGAAGATCCTTTATTTAATGAAAATTAACATCCCACACACATGGAACATATAAAATTAACTTTGATATATTAGGTAACCATTAAAATAAAAGGAGCCCATAAAGATACATTTACTGTATCAGTGATTTTATTAGTTATTTTATTTAAATATGGTGTCTACTAAAAAGCAACATTAAGTTCTTCTTTGACTCTGGGTCCTACATGAAGGGTGTTACTGAAGCTGAGACTGGATCAGAGTTACAACTGAGTTGATGACTAGGGTTTTTTTTTTTCTCAAGTTCAAATAGATGCAAAGTCTGTTTTTGCCACATCCACCCTGCTTCCTGGACATGTTCTATTTTTTTTTTGATGGGTGTTGTGGAAAGGTGGGGGGGAGCACTAGAATAATGCATTTGGATCAGTCTAATTTGTTTCTAACACCTAGTTATTCCTCCAATTCTCTTTTATATCTTTAAGCCAAAATAGTGTGTAAGTTATAGCTGATTTTGTTTATTGGTGCAATATAAAAAAATTGTTCACGCTGCATATAAAATACTGCCTCTGTGATTGTTACTATCTTATAAACCTCACCAGCCGTACTCTAGGCCATCATTCATGGGTCCTTATTAATAGATTTCTGGGCTGCCTCATAGCAGAGGACAACAAAACTAAAGTCCTTTTTATAGAGAGCACACTGAATCACCAAACATTATAAATTTAGCTGTACTTTTTAATGCAAGGAATTTCATTTCCATTCAACAGGATCATGCCCCAAATTAAGTTCAATTCCCTGTCTAGGTCCCTTTCCACTGCTACTTATTTTTACTCCAGCGGCATCACCTATCTCTGAGTTCATTTGTAGCATTTATTTATATGAATGTCATCTGCAATTACTAACCATTTTTAAATAGTAAATGCCCCATCTGTTCAAAAATAAAAATATCACTTAGCACCTCTACCATGCTTTGTTTGCTTAAATTTTTACTTGCTTTAAATATTCACAGCATTTTTGTTTTCAAGCATGATGGCGAACATTAGACCAATTAACAATGCCATCAAAATGAATTTGGTGTATTCTATTTATCACCCTTACAGATTTATAAGGGAAAATTGCTATGTCATCTGTGTTCATAATTGTTTAAGATGTGCAATAATAGCAAATTGAATGAGATTGCTGAGACATCATTCAGACTATAAATTCTTAATTTAGCGCCCTAGGAGACTCCATTGTTTCCCCTTTTATCACTTATTTGCCTGACTCTCCCACATTGTATAACTAAAAATGAAGTGGTTTTAAAAGCTTGTTTTCTCACAAATCTTGCCCTCTCTCTTTGCAGATGGCAATATTTTATGTGAAGCTCGATCAGATGCTTCATGCATTTCAAAAATATATAGCCGACAAGATCATTTGGATGGTGCCAGCTGCATAGGCTTCATGGGAATGACAATGGATGGCAATTTAAAGCAATAAAGATGAGATCACTAAAACCCAGCAGTATAGCCTTTCTAGATGCTACATGTGATTTGCAAATGGGTTCCACTTGTAATCCAAGGTTCTATAGAGCTGGCTTTGGATAGAGGGGTGGTTTGGAGGGAAGTGATAAGGGTTAGGGCCTGAAAAGAGACAAGTGTTTCCCAAGAGATTGCTTTACAGAGAGAATCCTATTTCAACAAATATCATTATTATGTATGATTCTATTGAGTGAAGCTAATTCCATGTCCTGACCCATAATAACAGTGCTTTGCTGATGTGGATATTATAAATTCTATTAAATGTAGAAGGCATGCATTCATGAGTTGCAGTCTGTTTAGTAGTGAGTCTATTTAATGAAGATGTTGAGGTTGTACCACAATTGTATTTGAATATAGTAATAGAAATTCTTAATAAACATGGATAAGCTTTCCAAAATGCCATGTTGGTTTATTTTTTTAATTCCTCTTTAAAAAATAATAACAGATTCTTATGAAAATAAGAAGGCTATTAACATGTAGAATGGGGCCTATTATAGAAGTTCTGTCCTCAGATACTATCACAGGGTGACACAATGGGGGTACAGAAAATCCGTTAGTTGAATAGTGATCAAAGTTGTTAGAGAAGACAATGATAAGGAAAAGTAGAGAATGGTCAACAGTCAGCCAGGGAATAAAATATTAGAGTTTTGGAATGGAGGAGTTATTAAAGAAGATATGGTAGTGTTCAAGACTTGCTCCAACAGGGGGACTGGATATTCTAAAATATAAAAAAAACAGCAAAGAGTTGACATCTGAACACTGGATGAATAAGGACAGTGGGGATTTAGGGCATTTGAGGGTGGAAAGGACTGGGATTGAACAGTTATATATGATATAAAGTTTTTCTCTTATAAATCAGTAAGGGTGATAGAAAATAGTTGAGCTTAGAGATGACAGGTATGTACAAGTGCCAGGATAGAGGTGAAGTTTAGAGTGACAGGTATCCAGGGATTAGCAGGAGTCCACTGTGCCACAGAAAGATGGGCAGTATGAAGTGAGAACAACAAAGTATTAGCAGAAGTGGCACACATTTGTGGGGAGACTACCCTGTGGAGCAATGGTTAGAAAATGGAAGTTTGCAAATGGATTCTAACTGATCTACAATAAAGTGTGGGAATCCTTGGGTGTAAGATAAACCAGAAAAATGAGGGTATTAACATCTCCCAAAGTTTCGGCCTGGATCCCTTTCCTTTTTCACTCCATCCTATTTCATATTAGCTCCCATGGATCTAGTTATCAGGCAGATGATTCTGACACCTATACACCTAGTCTTAGTCTTTCTTCTGAACTATAGCAATGCATCTCCATCTGACTTGAGGGTATCTTAAAGTGGATCTCCTGAATGCATCTTAAATTCAACATCTCCAAAAAAGAACTCTGTCTTTCCCCCAAATACTTTCCCTTTCTGAACTTTGCTATTATTACCAAGGGAATCACCATCTTCCCAGTCACTCAGGCTCTCAACCTCAATGGTTTCCTCAGTTCCTTACTCATGTGCAGTATATTACAAAATCTTGTTCTTCCTACATTCCCAACATCAGTTGCATACCTCCCCTTCATACACTCATGATTGTAGGTCAAGCCTTCAACCCCTCTGGCTTCAACTACTACAACAGCATTCTAAATCTTCCCCTCATCTCAAGCCACTCCCTAGTACTAGAAGATTTTTCTAAAGCATAGGTGTGATCATGTCACTCCCATTCTCAATGAACTCTAGTGACTTCCTATTACCTTTTGCTAATGTAGCCTTTATGTATATTACTTTCGCAGTCTGTTTTTTCTATATATCAGTTTATATACATACTTAGGTTAAAGAATATAGTTTTACCCATAACACATTTTTGACATGATATTCAGTTTGTTGAACATTGAACAGCTTGCTTTTTGTCTTTTTATTGATGTGAAACATAATGATCAGTTAGATGGTACAATGCATAGAGCACTGAGCCCAGAGTAAGAAACATCTGAATTTAAATCTGGTTTGAGACATCAGCTAATTGTATGATGGTGTATAAATCACTTACCTTCTCTTTGCCTCAGCTTTCTAAACTATAAAATCGGGATAACAATAGTAGCTATCCTTTAGGTTTGTTTGAGGATCAAATGATGTAATATTTGTAATGTTTAGCACAGTGTCTGGCACATAGTAGGCACTTAATAAATATTTATTTTATTCACTCTTTCTCAAGGTTTTATGAATTATTCATAGCATAATAAACGGAAATGTACCTCAGAAGCCATCTAGTGGTATACTTGAAAAACAATATTGTCTATAACATGCCCAAATAGTGAACTTCCAGCCTTTATTTAAAGACCTCTGTTGTTGTTGCTAGATGGCACAGTGGATAGAACATAGGACCTGGAATTGGGAAGACTGGAGTTTAAATTCAGCCTCAGACACTTACTGGTTACATGATTCTAGGTAAATCAATCCTGCCTGCCTCAGTTTCCTTGTCTGTAAAATGTGCTAGAGAAGAAAGGCAAACCACTCTAGTATCATTGCCAAGAAAACCCCAAACAAGGTCAAGGACAGTTGAACATAACTGAGCAACAACAGCAGCCATTTAAAATAGTTTAGTTTCTTGAAAATAGCAAATAAATTTCTATAGCACTTTAAGATTTACAAAGAACTTTCCACATAACAACACTGAGAGGTAGGCAATGAAAATATATGTAGAGAATTCAGATATGTGATTTCACTGGTGTAGGGTACAGTTGGGCATTTGCTCTGAATATTATAATCTTGAAGTATGACCTGGTGTACTAAAAGATTGGGTGATTTGCCCAGGTCACATGGTCAATATGAGTTAAAGGCAGGATCTGAATTAATCTTATCCTCACTCTGAACCTAGTGTTTAAACTACTCTATGCTGCTTATACATGAGGAAACTGATGATCAGAATAGTGAACTAGAATGTAAGTTCCTCCAGCAGAAAAAATAAGGATAGTCCTACTCATGTCCTAGTGAGTCAGAAGATCTGAACCTTGTAAATTATTTGAGATTGTAGGCCTGAAGCAAATATGAAATTGCAATACCATTTATTTCTTCAGTTTACAGATTAGTTTTTACATTTTGGGGGGAGTATGGGAATAATATATAATGAGCATAATGGACTATTTGGAATGTTTTATATTTTTTTATCCTTTATTGGTATACCTTGAGTCTTTTAAAGGATTTTTTAGTACATAAGAAATCAATAACTCTCCTATACCTTTAAAAATGTAGATTCTGTATTTATCTCATTTTACCTCTATATAATCAATGTTTTGCAGATAGTGGCTTAATAAAGGCTAGTTCAATTGAAATGAAATTATTTTGTCCAGAGGCTCATTCCTAATACGTGTTCGTGCCAAAATTTGAACCCAAGTCTTATGATTTCAAGTTCAATGCTCACTCCACTGTTACACTGTCTCTAAGCCAGTAATCCTTAAACTGTGTTAGGGTGTGTGTGTGTGTGTGTGTGTGTGTGTGTGTGTGTTGGACTCCTGTGGATTTTGGGTGAAACCTATGGATATTTTCCCCACAGTAACACTTTTAAACGAATAAAATAAAATGCATAGGATTACAAAGGAAGCCAAATATATCAGTGTGGTTAAAAATACATATTTTTAAAAAGTTTATACTCCCCAGGTTAAGGAGTTATCCTTAAAGACTGCATATTTTATAACACGAAATCACTTAAAGATCTACTAATCTGATTTATTTACCCAGCAGACTAAAATATTTACATGTATTGGTAGATAATTCACATGATTTGTATAGATCTAAAGTGACTATAAGTTATTCTTTAAATTTTTCCTCTAAGACAAAACTTCTATCTTATTTTGCTAATATTTTCAACTATTTCTGGGAGACAGTGGAGAAAGGAGGATGCTTATGATTTCATAGATATGAGGAACTCCCAGAGTGGAAACTACATCCATCAATGCAGTAAGTCGTCTGTAATTTATAATCTTAGAGCTATCTCGGGGACTGAAAGGTTGGCTAACTTACTCATGATCACACACTTAGAGTGTATCAAAGACTGTATGTAAACCCAGGATTCCCAAACAATGGAAATTATTTTTCCTTTGGCTTAACTTTACTTAAAGCAAATGCTTTACCTCGCTTAACATTATGAAAAGTGATTTTCCACTTCAATTTTTTTAAAAGAGCACTTTTTTCATTTACTAATGGATAGAAATATTTTCATTTCACTCCCCCTTGCCTAATACATCCATATTAATTGATTCAATGAAAAGCATTTCAAATCAAATTTTCTGCAAAAAAAGCATATTTAGATAAATTTGTATAAAAATAAGTTTCTTCTGGACATGGGAAGGATGATAAAATATTTCTCTTCAAGGTCACTGTGAACCTTGTTTTAGGCATGGCAAAAAGGTACTATAATTACACTGATGTAAGTATACTGATATTATAATTCTTTGCCAGCACTAGAAAGATACAGATTTGATTACTTATTGAAAATTTAATAAGGATCTTAATTGCTCACTTTTTGTATTACATTGGCAGATTCCTTTGGACTATTTCATCTTCTGATGAGAGACAAACTTGTTATAGTGGAGGGATGACTGGCCTTAGAGTCAGGAAGACTGAGCTTCAAGTCCCATCTTTGACATATTCTCCTGTATCTCTGTGACCATGGGAAGATAACTTATACTTTCAGTGTCCCAGCCAGATCATTAACTGTATAAATTTCAAGTAAGTTTCCTAAGGTCACAGCTTGTGGGGAACTTGTTGGGAACATCTAAACAAATTAGAGTATGTGAATGTAATGGAATGCTATTGCACTATAAGAAATAATGAAATGGAGTTTCAGAGGAAATAAGGAACATGTCTACGAGTTGATTCAGAGTGAACAGAAAAAGGAGAATTTATATAGTGACAACAAAATTATTATAAAGAAAAAAAAAACTTCAAAAGACCTTAGAAGTCTGATCAATCCAATGATAAACTATGATCACAGTACACTAAAGCATAAGCCTGCTATCTACCTCTTCCCAGAGAAGGGATGAACTTAAAATGCAGAATGAGGCATATGTTTTTGTCTATTGCAAATATGAAAAAGCATTTTGCTGGATTACACATATTAGTTACAATGATTTTCTATATTTCTTTTCTTTTTGATTGTTTAATGGATGGCAGTAGGAGGGAAAGAAAAGTGTATGTGTATTTAGTGTGTATGTGTGTGTGCCCACGCGAATTTCCTTAAATGAGTTGACAATTATATGCATCTATTGAAGGATATTCTACTCCAGAACTTTCACCACTGTGATGACCTTATGGTAAATAAATATTTGTAAGTAGATAATTAAACTAACATTTTTACCTTTAAGGAAAATATAGTTAATAATAATATAAATACAAATAAAATATAAATAATAATAATACAAATGAGAGTTATTTATAAACTTGTTTATTTCAAAGTATTCTTTGATTACCTACCATTTTCCTAGCTAGCCTGTAAGAGAGAATCATAATAACTATTGTATAATTAACTTGCTTATTTCACAGCAACCCCAACACAACAACATGGTATATTAAAGGCTGAAAAGGTGTCTGTTTCTTGGCCAGCCTAGATACTACATGTGTAATATATTATGCATAATGCAATTCCTTTTATCAGTTGATGAGAGTGGGACAGCGTTAAAAGGATTAGAATACAGAAACTATCCTCCTCAGCACAATGACCTGACTTTCCTATTTTAAATTTTCAGACCACAATGAGCTTTGATGAGGGATAATATTATTTGGTCCTCACTTAATAGGCCATTTGGACATATTCTTCCAAAAGAATCTGACATCTGGGCTTTGGATCCTGACCCAAACTAGACACTTGCTGTCCTTTTTTGCCCTTTCCTCACTCCTAAATATTCTAGCTGACTCTGTAATCAGATTATTTATTAACTGTTGAATTTCCAGAAGTAACATGCAGGTATAACAGGTTAGTTGTATGAGAATACTTATATAATCTATTTCCTGAAGTACTGAAAAGATTAATGTAATTAATCAGCATTTAATCTTTGGAAAGTTGCTGATACGTTAGGTGCTCAAGGTGTAAGTGGGTTGCAAAAATACAGCATGTCTTTGAAGTATGTTTTTCGATCCTGTTTTGATAAACTACTGTCTTATATTACCCAACCACCTTCTTACCAACTCCCTTGCTACTCTATCTTCTACTATTACCCTCTTCTCTCTAATTTCAAAACCATAATTAAATCAGGACTGCATTTGCTACTGGAAGGGATACGTGTTCATCTACTATCCTTAGGCTCTACTCACTATCTTTGTATTTTTCCCAACCAAAATATTCATTATTGGTCACCACTCCCCTATATGTTTTTCCTAAGTGCATTAGAATATAAGATCCTTGAGAGAAGCAACTATTTGCTTTTAGATTACATTCCCAGCACTTTGTACCCTATTTGGCACATAGAAAACACTTAAATGATTTTGTCCTTCATAGTCACTCTAGTAGAGAAAGAAGGAATATGTATCATAGAACTGTAGATTTAAAACTAGAAAATAAAAGGAGGGATATGCATTTATATACTGCCTACTATGTTTTGTAACCATAAAGAATGCTTTACAAGTATTATTTCATTTAATCCTTACAATAATCATGAAGTAGTTGCTATTATTATCCCATTTATGGTCAAAGAAACTGATGCAGAGATGAAATGACTTGTCAAGAGTGACACAACTCTTAAGTATCTGAATCCAGACTTGAACTCAGGTCTTCCTGAGAATCTTAGAGGACCTTTGCAGTTTTCCAGTCTAACCTCCATTATTTTGTAGATGAGGAAATTAAGACCCAGAGAGGTTAGATGACTTGTCCAGGGTCACAAATAACATGTATGGGATTTAGTTCAGGGCTGAAATTTGAAGGAATGTTATATGATTAAAAATATAGCATCCTTTCTCCTCTACCACAACAAATTAATATATATTATCTCCTAAGATGGAAACCTTAGACAAATGATTCTTATGATTCACTGGAGCTATTTCCAATGAGCATTTTAACCTGCTCACAAGATTGAAGGGGGTGAACTAAACCATCATGAAAAAAGAAGTAAATTTACAAAACCCAGGAATTATAAAAACGTGTGATTAGTGATTACATGGGTGTCATTATTCCACTAGAAACTGTTCAGCATTCTTTCCTTGTAATAGATGGTCTTACATATCAGGAAACTGACTGAATGGTGAAATTTCTGTATCTATTAGCAATCACTAAATACGCTCTTGCACTCTAAAGATTTATAAAGTTAACAGTAACCTCTGAGTCTGTGGCCTTTTTCCCAGATAAAATGTTCACTGTAATTTCCTTCGCAAGAGATAAAAGTCATCACTTTGTCTTATCAATCGAACGGAAGTCACCAACAACAATTTAAGCAATATTTCTATGTTATTACTTTTAGAATTAAACTTACTCCAATATTTCAAGTATCTATGATTTCATCTATACGAGTGTTCCTCTCACAAAGGCAAATTGCACCCCCTTTATGCCTTCCTAGATGGCTTTCATGAATTCCTGTGACTGAAACAACGTATCACTTAGTAGCTTGCCTGCTCTGGTGTGTTTCTCCAAACCTAGCTGCCTTAGTCTTTCTACCTTCCAGCAACACCTTTCTTATATTGCCTTTGAGGACTCAGTTTCACCTCTGTGACCCTATAAGGCATTGGTGTTGGATAGTAGTGAAGAATGCATCATGCATACATTCCAAATAGAACTACAGTCCTTGGAGCTAGAAGGGACTTCAAGTGGTTATTAGTTCAATTTCCTGTTTTCAGGGAGGTCAAAGTTCCATGTAATCCACTGTACCCAGCCTTCCTTTACAGACTTACTCCACACTTCTTACCTTCCTAAAGTTATGCTCCAACCAAACTGGTCTCCTTACTATTTCCCTCACTAGTCATTCTATCTTCCACTTCCATGCCTTTGTACAGGTTATCCCTTTCATGACTGAATTTCATTCAACCTCCATGTTCTAGACTCCTTAGCTTCTTTTCAAGGATCAGTTCAAATGATTCTTTCCAGAGGGAGTCTTTCCTAATCTCCTTAGTTCTTGGTGTATTCTCCCTTCTCAAATCACCACAAAATCCCTTATTGATCCTCTATTCTATTCACTACAATGCTTATGCTTTTTCCCTTATGATTCCCACAGTAATTGAACTCACTTTCTCAGATGAGGACACTGATTCATCCTCTATAAAGGAAATCAAAATCATCCACTGAGTCCTTCTTTTCCCCTTCTTGTCTTCTCACAGCCCTCTCACTTCTTCCTTCAATGTTGTCATTGTTGTTCAATAGCTTCAGTCATATCTGACCCTTTTGTGACCCCGTTTGAGGTTTTCTTGGCAAAGATAATGGAGAGGTTTGCCATTTTCAGATCATTATACAGATGAAGAAAATACAAACGGGGTTAGATGACTTGCCCAGGATTACTGTAGCAGCAAGCACCCCAGCATCCCTGGGTGGCTTCCAACACAGGTTCTTAGATCTGCTTTTCTAAAGGAAAACAACTCAAAATGGGTTAGCAATCTTGCTTTAATCAATCAAATGTATCATTTACCTATTTCAGGGGAAAAAGCCAGCACCCCGAACTTCAGAATATACAGGTTACAAGCAGAAGTTATAAGACAGAGAAACATTTCAAGCAGACAGGCCTCCAACTGTCCAACCATTACATCCGTACCTAGTCATTCACCTGAGAGGGAAGCATCAACATCTGGGTTTTTCAAAGCCAGGGGGCTCTCAACAGTTGCCCAGAGTCTCGTCTGGTCAAATCACACAACACTTCTCAAAGTGAGCCCCCAAACAAAGCCTCACATCAGGGATTGTATAGCCTTCTCCTGGCTCACAGAATGTAACAACCCTCTTGACCCCACTGACCAATCACAAAATATCTCTTCAAAAACAAGCCTCCCACCACAGGCTTGAGGTGCACTTAGGGCAGGGAACATCTTAAAAATTTATATTCCTATAGCAGTTACATAGCTAGTAAGTGCCTGAGGCTAGATTTGAACTCAGGAAGATGAGTCTGCCTGACTCCAGGCCTGGCACCACACTCTTTTTTTTTTTTTTAAACAAATGCTTTATTAACTTCTGTTTTACATCATTCATTTCCGCCAGATTTTGAGTTACAATCATTTTCCCCCATTATTCCCCTACCCAACCTCCCAGAATAGTAGTCCCACAAGATATCACTTCCTCCAATCTGCTCTCTCCCATACCTTCTCCCATACCCCCATCGACTTTTCCATTAGAGGAAGGTGAATCTTTGTGTCCCAATGCCTGCACATCTTATCTCCCTATTACAAGCGAAAGAGTATTACTAATAGTATTTATATATATTTGAAACATTTAATGTTACGACCTCGAATTTCAGATCCATTTCCTTCCTCCCTTGTCACCCATTCCTTCTTGGGAGATAAGTAATTCAGTATATGTTGTACATGTCTAGCTATGCAAAACATTATCATAGTAGATATATTGTACAAGGCTGCTTATAATTCCCTCCCACTCATCCCACCCCCCACCTGGTCCATTCCCTACATAATCCTGTCCCTCTTCTATAGTGGGTACTTCCAACCTCCCCTCCCCCCAAGGATGCCCTCCCATCCATCATCCCTCCTCTCATCCCCCTTCCCCCTATCCTGCTGCAGGTTGAGATATCCCATTTAGTATGTATGTCATTTTCTCCCTGAACCAGATTCAATGGGAATGTGGTTTTGTCTTTTTAGCCTTCCTTATTCTCCCCCTCCTTTGCAACCACTTCCCCTTGCTTCTTCTACATGGGATAGTTTACCCTACCCTGTCTCTCCCCATCTCCTCTTGCCACTTTCCTCTCTCACCTCATAATTCCATCCCTTGAGTATTCTCCCTTCCCAACAAATTCAACCTATGCCCTTTATCCATATATAACTGTAACCATATACACACACATTCACATATGTATTCATATGACCACACCCCCTTCTTCCATTATTTTCATAGTGAGAAAGATATCATCAGTCACAATTATTGCTTTTCCATATAGGAATGTAAATAGTTCAACTTTGATAAGTTCCTTTTGATTTCTTTTCCCTGATTACCTTCTCAGGCATCTCTTCCTTCTTGTGTCTGGATGTCAAATTTTCTATTCAACTCTGGTTTTTTCCTCAAGAATGCTTGAAAGTCCTCTATTCCACTGAATGACCATATTTTCCCCTGAAACAAAATACTCAGTTTTGCTGGGTAGGTGACCCTTGGGTTCATTCCCAGTTCTTTTGCCCTCTGGAATATCATATTCCATGCCCTTCGATCCCTCAGTGTAGAAGCTGCCAGGTCCTGGGCTATTCTGATTGTGTTTCCACAATATTGAAATTGTTTCTTCCTGGCTGCTTGTAGTATTTTCTCCTTGATCTGGGGATTCTGGAACCTGGCTATAATATTTCTGGGAGTTTTCTTTTTGGGATCTTTTTCAGGAGGTGATCGGTGGATTCTTTCAACCTCTATTTTGCCCTCTGGATCTAAAACATCAGGGCAGTTTTCCTTGAGAATTTCTTGAAGGGTGATTTCTAGGTTCTTTCCTTGATCATGGCTTTCAGGTAGTCCAATAATTTTTAAATTGTCTCTCCTGGATCTATTCTCCAGGTCAGTGGTTTTTCCCATGAGATATTTCACATTGCCTTCTAATCTTTCGTTTGTTTGGATCTGCTTAACAGCATCTTGATTTCTCATAAAGTCATTAGCTTCCATTTGCTCCAGTCTAACTCTGAAGGAATGAATCTCCTCAGTGAACTTTTGAGATTCTTTTTCCATCTGGCAAATTCGACTTTTTAAGGCATTCTTCTCCTCATTGCCCTTTTGGGCCTCCTTTGCCATTTGAGCTAGTCTATTTTTTAAGGTGTTGTTTTCCTCAGTCAGGCTGTTGACCCTCATTTCATACTTTTCCTGCATCCTTCTCATTTCTCTTTCCAATTTTTCCTCCACTTCTCTTATTTGATTTTTAAAGTCCTTCTTAAGGTCCTCTATGGCCTGCAACCCACTCATGTTTTCCCCTGGGGCTTTTGGAGCAGGACTTCTGACCTCACAGTCCTTTTCCCGCTCTATGCCCCCAAAATAGGAGTCTAGGGTTGCATTTTTCTGTTTCCTTTGCCTTGGCATGTTGCCACTTAATTGCTTGACTTTTGGGCTTGTTGCCACACTATGGCTTTAAGGCCAGCTAGAGGAATTTTCGTCCCGAACGTGTGGGGGGCAACTTCCGTTTCTGGCAAGCTGTAAACCCACCCACAACTTCCACCCTAGATCACAATCCAGATCCAGGGAGGTTAAAGCAAGAGCGATTACCCCCCAAGACTGATCGCTGGATCTCCCCACAATTTGTAGGCTGGGAGCCGGAAATGCCTCTGAAAACTACAAAATGGCGTGTCTCCTCAGCGGCTTCTAGCCCCCAGGGGAGGGAGCTGACGCATTCCCCAAATACAGGCCCCAAAGTCCATAGGACACTAACCTCTTACTTTGTCCTAGGCATGTCTATGTTGATAATTCTGGAATCGCCACAGCTCCTGGTGTTCCTCCAGCCGGCTGCTGGCCCTGCCGCCCTGGAGCTAAAACCTCGGCTCACTCGGACCTGGGCTTGGCTCGGCTCGGCTCCTGCGCTCTGCGCTCTGCGTGCTGCTGGCTCCCAGACCGCTGCGCTGGTCCTTCCTGCAGGGCTGCTGGGCTGTCCTCAGCGGGAGGTTAGCTTCTCTGTGTCGTTCTGTGGGTGCTGGGGCTCCAGAGGTTGTTCACAGTCCTTTTTTACATAGTTTGTGGGGAATCTGGGGGCAGAGAGGCTTGGAAGAGCTGTTTCTACTCCGCCATCTTGGCTCCGCCCCCCCCCCCGGCACCACACTCTTACTCCTCTGTCTGACTGTGTGGTCAGTGTCTTGTCACTTTTTGTGGGAACTGAGAGGAGGGTATGTGAAGGGATTCTGACAGAGGCTCTGCATTTGTGAGGGTCCCTTATTTGGTCCCAGACACAAGTCTAGGAATCTTTATTTCCTGCCAGGAGTGCTGAGTGAGCATTTTTTAAAAATAATGTTTTCTTCTGTGAATTAATACAGGAATTTTTAACCTAAATTCCTCTTGATTTCCATTAAAACTATACTAATACAGAGAGAAACCTAGGGAATGTAAAGGCAAAATACATCATTTAAAATATATTTTAAAAGACTGCCAAAAAGTAAGTAAAACAATACCAACTCACTAAAAAAATCGTTTCCTCCTCAAGTTTATTAGTAAAATTCACCCAATCCATCTTTTTTTTTTTGGTTTCTTTTCAATAATTTTCAAAGTACTTTAATACACTATCTCCTTTTATGCTCCCAATAACCCTCTGAGATAGTTACTATAGGTATTATTAACCTCATTTTACAGACAAGGAAATTGAGATTCACAGAGTAACTTAATGATACTAACAGTAAGCATCAGAATTAAAGTCAAAGTTGAACCTATCTTAAATTCTATACTTCATCAACTCCAGGAAGATAGCCACTTATTTATTTTAATTGGAAAAATAAGGAAATCTGGTGACTTAAATGCACTGTCTGGGGATTGTCCACTGAAATGTAAGTAAAACATCATCTCACCAATGTTTCAAATAAGCACTTTCCAAAACCATTAAATAATTGCTTTTCTATGCTTTCTGTACCCTTTTAACTCTTTTAGTACAGCAGAGAGGAATGAAATACATATACATATAGATGTATATCGTATATATGTATGTGTGTGTGTTTCCACAAATGCATATTTGGGGGCATGTTGTATAGTAATGATGATATCACATTTATATCACACTTTAAATTAAAATAAACCACTTTTCTCATGACTTTAGAGCCTATTCATCAGCTAGCACAAATAATATTATTCTCATTTCACAGGTTAGAAAAGTACAATTCAAGAAGGTAAGCCTGTTATCATATGGTTACAATGGAAGAGGATTTAGATAAAGCAAGAGGATGGGAGACTACTTATCTCAGAGAAGGTGGCAGAATGGTAGTGGTAGTACTGGGGTTCTGTGTCTGATTCACTGCTGAGAAAGTGAGGGAGAAGACATAAACCTGGAATTTCAGGAGTAAGAACCTATCCTCTGACTTGCCAAAGCATATATACCCTGAATGAGCAGTTTGAACAATTTAGTTCCTACACTGTTCTTTCTTGTTTTAAGCATTAGCCCTCTGGAAGGGTACAATAGCAATTGGAGGTTACAATATGGTGTTTTAAGTATTTGTCAGTATATATTTATGAATCTATTGTGTATTAAGATTTTCATTTGTGATGGAGGAAATAAATAGCTGTCTTATATATAATTTACTTTGTCCACTGGATGTTTATTTTCAAGAGAAATCCTATTAGTCCCTTTTGGTCAGATGGTAGATGTGTCATTCCTAAATTTTGTTTAAAAATTGTCCCCAGATATTTACTCTGGAATATGGGTATGATGAGACAAATAGGGTAGGAAGAGCTCTATTTTCCTGTTTTAAACACTAGGCTCTCCTAGGACTAAACCTGATTCATGCGATCCTGAAACTTGGACATCTTAGCAGAAGAGTGAACCTCAGCCCCCTTGATAAGTGAGTCAGTTAAATAACCTTTAGTGGAGGGGCTGAATGGTGAAGGAAGGAGATAAGGTTTTTCATGAAGGTCACTGACCAGAAAAGATCAAAAGTGATCTATCTAGTACCAGGAGGGGCTGTCTTCCAACTATCAATGTGAAAGACAACCAGTCCTCATGAAAAAAAAATGTTATCTGATGTCAGAGGGCCTTATTTAAAATCTTTTTTTTTTCTGTTGCTTAATACTGGTTGTCCTTGCACAAGTCATTTGTCTTCTATGACCCTCAGTTTCCTTATATGTAGCCTGAAAAGAGAAAGTTGAGCGATGTGACCTCTGAAATCTTTATGAAATCAAAAATTTTCATTCTATTATTTTAAGTAATGGAACTTAGATCAGATTTTAGGACTCCAATTCCAGCACTACTTACATTGCACAACACTGCCTTTAAATCCTGAATTGCATTTATATCCTGCAAGTCTTTATTATTTATCAGTTATGTGCCAAGCACTGTGATGCCAGATGGAACCAAGAAAAAAGAGCAAATAATTTCGGACTTAGGAGTTTCTATTCTATTGGTGGACGGGAAATAACAAATACAAAAATTAATGAAACAAGTGACATAAAATATATAGAAAATGAATGGGATGGGTGGGGGATTGGGAACACTAACAAGTGCAGAAATTAAAACAGGAGTCTTATATCAGGTGACACTTGAATTAAACTTTAAGAA
The DNA here is from genome assembly GCA_011680675.1 of Gymnobelideus leadbeateri. Taxonomy (NCBI): domain Eukaryota; kingdom Metazoa; phylum Chordata; class Mammalia; order Diprotodontia; family Petauridae; genus Gymnobelideus; species Gymnobelideus leadbeateri. Next base: position 28,301 of record WOXC01002762.1, read on the forward strand.
ATCTACAATTTATAAGAGGTGGAGGTAAAGAGAAAATGCTCCAAGCATAAGGACTGCCTCTGAAATGGTGTGAAGACAGACTATAGAATGCCTTGTATGTGTAATGTAAAATACAGTGTACATTTTACACATTGGAATTCTTGTCTTTATTCAAAGCAAAATTTAGTCTGCATTTTGGATAAAGCAAAGCCTTTCCTAACTATATTTTATTTTTTTTAGTGCTTTCTAATTCTTAAAACCATGTTTGTTTGTTGTTTTTGTGTAAACTTTGTGTTTACTTCTTTGGGTACATATTATATATATGCTACTGTAACTTTTTTTCTTCCACATCAGCAAAATGAATCCTTGATGTCATGTGTGTGGTTTCTTTGTTTGATTGCCCCCTACCCCTTCTCACTTCCTCTTTCCCTCTCTTTCTTTCCCGCTACCTAGCACCTAGTTTAACACCTGGTGCATAATGGGCACTTAGTAAATGTTTGTTGTATTAAATTAGCATATTATGAGAAGCAAGCTATAATTCAAATTCCAATAAAGTTTTGAAATCAAATCTAATCCTGAATAAGTAGGACATATGTTTGCACAGCACTCTATTCCATGGGTTATTAATTCTCTGTTTAAACAAGCAAATAGGGTGAATCCTACAAAAGGAAGTCTGATCTTGATAATACAGTACAGTAATAGCAATTCAGAACCTTCAGAAATATGAAAATGTTTAGCATACTTTATTTTGACTATAACTAAATATATTGGGAAGTTCTGAAATAGATCTTTCCCAAACTAAAACCATGTTCTTTTAGGCTAAGAAAGTGATTTAAGTAGATTATCTTTATAAACCTATGTTTCTACCTAACTACTCCTTAGTTTGTATTGATCTTTTTCTCACTATATATCTTTTTTCTGAACTATTTCACTGTCCTTCTATACAAATATTAAACTATATCTGGAATGCAGGGAGTAATTTGAATTGTATAACAACAAAATATGGAGGAAGAAAAATCTCTTATCCTAATTTATCTAATCAAAATTATCTTTTGCTCAGAGATGAGGCTTAAGGTGATTTTTCAGTGCAAGAGTAGACGTTTTTGACAAATGTTCTAGGCATAAAAGGATGGCATACATAGAAGTAACTAATTGAAAACATTTTACAAATGCAGTCCTTTGTTTAAATTGAAACATTTAACTGACACATATTAGCCACTTTTCTTCAATTTATAATCCCAAAGAATTGCCTAGGGGCACTAAAAGACCAAATTACTATAGTCATTTTAGTATGAGTCACAAAGGTAGTACTTGAACTCAGATTTTCTTGGATCCAAGGCCAGGTCTCTCTCCATTATGCTGTGCTCCATTCAGGATATGAATATTGTTCATGATAAAGAAAATTGTAATTCGAATAAAAAGGAAGCTATTATTAAATTCCTATTATGCACAAAATACTATATTGGACATCAGGGATACAAAGAAAAAAATGAAAGAACCATTGTTTTCAAGGAGCTTGTGTTCAATTAGAAGGAAAGAACATGGACATGGCTAAGTAGAGAGATCTGTAAACTAATTGAGGGTAAAGTAGACTGAATTTATTGAAATACAGTAATACTTTTAATTTCTTAAAAAAAAAATTGCTGTGCAATATGTTCCCTTCCTATTCAAATCATCTGTTTTTGTAAGCTTTATAGTCAAATTTTAAAACCCATCATCAAACAATATATCTCATTGGATATCAAATATACCTTTGAACAACAGTCCATTTTTTTACATTTAAGTTTAATTAAAAGTATAGGTTTTCAATTGGTCTTAAATCAAGTGAGTTCCCAGGACACTGAAATCTGTTTATCTCCATCCTCCATCTTTTAGGTTAATTTCTCTGTTTTAAGTACACAGTGTAAGTCATACAAAAGGAAGTCTTATCTTACTTGATGATTGATAATATAGTTATAGCAATTTAGAATCATAAGAAATGTGAAAATGCATAGTATCCCTTATTTTATCTATAACTAAATATACCAACAAGTTCTCAAATAGATCTTTGCCAAATGAGTCCATATCCTTTTGGTTAAAAAACAAGTGATTTAAGCAGGGCAATCTTCATAAATCTATGTTCATAGACTTTCTAATGTGTGGCCTAATGAAATATTATATTGTAATATCCCATCTCTATTTAGGAATTTCTGCTATTTCAGGATAACTTTTCTTCTTGATATAGTAATATGTTTATCAGAGTTCATCCTCTCAAAAAAAGAACAGATTTCTCTGGTTCACTTGTAATTCTGACAGCTACATATATACATATGCAGACAAACACACACACACACACACACACACATATATACACACACTTGAATGCAAAAGAGAATTTGAAGAATAAAAATTATCTTTTTCTAGTCTTTAATTAGTTTCTTATTGCCTTGGCAATTAAAAGATTCTGTATTATTCTTTTGTTAATAGTAATATTTAGCAGCTGTTTTTGATTTTGCTAGTCTTCAGGCTCTCTCTACTTCAAAAAACAACCAGTTGCACTTTAGAGAATTCAATAACAACCCTTACTCCAGCTGCCAAATCCCTAAGTTTCTTCTTCTTTTTTATGACAATTAATTAGGACTTTTATTTCTTCCCCCCCCCCCCAGCAATAGCTTTCAGTTCTTAATGTTGTTTTTTCATTTTTGTGCTTCAGAACAATTTATCTCTTTTCATTGTGTGCTTGAAACACTTGACTTCCTGTTACCAACAGCAGCTGGCTTAACACTACCAGTCACTGAAGTGTGCTCTTTGACAGCTACAGTTTTTCCTGTTTCCTTAGATTAATTAACATGCATACACACACATTTAAAATTAAAAACACAACAAAAGAACACAAAGAGAGGTGTAAGGTCCGAAATCTACTATTCAGCTGTTAGAAATCTAGCTATAAATGTGAAAATTATTTTTATCTTTTCTTTAGGGTCAGAGACTTTGATAAATAAAAATTGCTTTCCCCAGATATTTTACACAACAATGCAAATACAAATATATATATATATATATATATATATATATATATATACACAAAGTAATTCCTGAGGTAGAGGGTAGACAAATAACAACTGAAGGAATTAAGAGAGGCTTAGGTTTCTAAGAAATGAGGATTACAAAGGAGAAGATTCTAGGTAAAACAACACACTTTACAAAGACACAGTGACAGAGATAGAATGTCACATACAGGAAAAAGTAAGTAGTTGAATTTGACTGGAACATGAGAATGCATGAGGTGAAGTAATGTTCAATCAACTTGAAAGATTGTTTGGAGCCAAACAGAAAATCCTACACTATTACTGGTAACCACAAATTATAAATAAAGTTTAAAATACTATTCTCTGACATTCTTGTGTTTTTTTTCTAATATTTTCAGACAAAATCACCAAATGTCCCATCCCTTTGCTTCTATAAATGATGATATAAATCCTCCTCTGTGTAATGATTCTGACAGATGAGTGGTATGGAAATATAGACAAGTCAATCCTCATCAATCTTTCCAATCCTCAGTTAGCTACAGATTTCCTGCCAGGTTTACAAGCATATAAATTGTCAAACTTAATGGATCACTCTGGTTGCTATTTCTCTGGGAAAAGTCTTTTCTCACAGTCCACTCTCTTTGGAAAAGAAATAGCATCTTTGTGAATATAAATGAAGCTAATGACTGCACTTAAGCCAATCTTTGGCACATTGCTGGTTAGGTAATTATCTTATTGGCATCATAATTTCCTGCCCTAGATTTTTTCACGTATTTATCTTATTTAGATTCTAAAGAGTAAATTAGACAGATAAAAGTGAAGGAGGGGTCTGGAGCTTATTATGGCTGCCATATTGGCAACTATTTTTATTAATGGCGGCATACTACTGCATAAGACTTGGAGTTAGAAAATGTGTGTTATCCAGCATTTACCCCCTTGGTAGTTACGTAACTTTGGGCTGAGCCATTTAATCTCAGTCTCAGTTTCTTCATCTATGAAATGAGAACAAGACTATTTATTCTACTTTACCTGATTTATTTGAGGATCAACCAAAATGATACAACATAGTTTGAAACTATAAAGTGTTTATCATTTAACCTCTTGATTCATTCTACCTATCTCAAAATAGGGATAATAATCATAGGCAGCATGTGTATAATGCCTTAGAGTTTACAAAGCACTGCACAAATTCTATAACATTTAATCCTCAAGACAGCTATGGGAGGTAGGGCTTATTTTGTTTCCATTTCATAGATGAGGAAATTGAGTCAGTAAAAGATTAAGTGACTTCTTCAGTGTTATGCAGCAAATAAGTGTCTAAGGCCAGTTTCAGATCATACATTTTTCCCCTGACTCCAGATCCCTAACTTGTAAACCCTAAAAGTGATGTATAGCTGTATTATAATAATTATAATTTTAAAATTATATATTGACAAAATAGAAATATGATTGGTAGTTTGCAAATATATGAAGCCATACTTGGATGTTCCATCTCTAAGTGGAAGTGACTCTGAGTTCTCAAAGGCTATATCAATGAGAACAAGTCCTGAACAGGAACTACCAAGTTGTAAAGGCTTTGAATATGGTAGTAGTGACAGAAGCTCGTTACCAATAGACTGGTCATTAAAAGATTAATATATTGATTATGTTGAGCCATGAAACAAAGAAAAATCCAAAATGATACTAAAGCCTGTATTGCCTTTTCTCATTCTACAATGACCGTGAGGAGAGTGAGAGAAAAGGGTGAAGAAGTTCCAGCAAGGAAGCTGAGGAAGAGGTTATATGTAAGCACATTTACTAGTTTCCACCTCAAAAATGATCATAAAAGTGAAGTCAAAGAACAACAACAAAAAGAAGGGAAAAGGAAGAGACTTCTGAAATAAAAACTCATGTAGAGAGTGTGGAAAAGGAGAACTTAATAAAATGAAGAAACATTTGGTGCTAAAAGAATCCAAGACAAAATATTCAGAATAAGATAAAAAGGCTGAGATATCTCCCATTAGAAGCACATACAAAAGAATAGAATGGCTATGAGAATTCAGAGTTATAAAGTAGTTGAAGAGAGAAAATTAATTACTAAAAAAATCAATTGGATCTGTGATTTCCTTGATGGGGATATTTCCAAGCTACTGTTTTTCACAAGCCATCCATGCCTGCTCATTCTATTAAATTCTTATCAATGCCCTTGAAAAATTTGACCAGAGGGAACTCTACCCAATATCCTATTTTCTGTTTTCTGCTTTTTAATCTACTTTTCCCCCATTGACATCACAAACATATAAGTGGACTGGACTACTGTCCAATTGCCTTTTATGATTGTCATCTGTTCAAGCTGTCATCTTTTTTTATAATAAATTTTTATGACATACTTTACTCTGGTTCTTCTTTGAAGTACTTAGTTTGTTATTTATTGTAATATACTCATATTCTCCAATTGCTTTAATTTTACCTTCTTAGTTTTACTTATGATAAGAGGCAAAGCCATCTATTGAGAAAGAGATAATTCCAGGCAGTATTCTGTAAATTACACTATACAAAAAGAATGGTAGAATATTTGTATTAAAAATAGGCTTTTATTTCTGGCAATTGTTTTAGGTTATTAAATTAATTTTGTGGATTTCCAAATGTAATCCATTCAGCACTTCCTGTTTTTAATGCTAAATTTTTAGATGAAATACATGTGAATTTGCTTTATGAAGTACACATGAATTAGTTTTTCTCTAACTTATTCTTGAACTAGAAGAATCATCATATTTAGATTTGAAAGGACCCATGGACATCATCAAGACTTTTATCATTCTACAGATGAGGTAATGAGTCCCAGGGAAGGAAAGTAACCCATTCAAAGTAACACAGTAACAGGAGCAGAATTAGAGTTCATGCATCCTGACAGCAGTTCAGCACATTTCTCCCCACCCACCCCCAATATATCAAGCTGTCTCATGTGCAATAGAATTTTTCAGTCTAAATCCTGGAGTTTATGTTTATTCCTGCCTGTTATGTTTCCTTTTTAGAGTTCAGTCTGTGAGAAAAAAAATGATTCTATCATCTCTCCTATTATTTATCTTTTCCAGGGTTTTCTCATCTGAAAATGTGAACAAAAGTATATTGACATAGTAGGATTTTGAGTAAAGGGTCTGGTTCATATCCTGTATCACCTACCTAATATCAGTATGATATTCTCCACGTCCTTGTCCTTTTAGGTCTCAGTTTTCTCATCTATAAAATGAGAAAATTATGCTAGATATCTTTAAGTTATCCGTTCCTGTTCTGAATTTCTGTATTTCATGATTTAAAAAGTTGCGCAACACTAATCCAAGGGTGTATTCCACTAGAGACTTCATTTTAATATCATGATAGAATTGCCAATTAATATCCTTTGTCTTTGGCAATCATCTATGTTTATTATTATAATTATTATTATAATAATTATTATTATTATCTGGACTGTATTTCAATTGATTAGCAACAAGGATATCATATGGACATTTGTCAGATGATTTCCTGAAATCAAGATATGATATGCATTTCATTTCCTGCTTTCCACTTCTTAACTGGTTTATAATTACGGTGCAAATTTTATCTCCTAAACAGTACTGCAAATTATTTTAGGGTAAAAATTTTCTCTTGCATTTTTTATCTCTTCACTCCAACACCCCCATCTCTGAACATATTATAGTGCTCATTGTTTTATCTTGAAGCCCAGTGAAACAGAATAACAAATAAATAATAAAGAAGAAGAATGAGATTTGGGCAATAAAATCTTGAGGATGCCATAAACAGCTCTGAGGCTTTGATAACATGGGGTAGTAGAGAGAGTTAGAAGACTGATGTTCAGAACTTGACTTTGCCACTTATTGTTGTGTAACACAAAACATATGACTTGTTCCTGTGCTTCATCTACAAAATTAAGGGTTGGGCTAGATGGTATAGTTTTCAAAAATACTCAGACATAATCTGTGTTTACAATTCAACTTTAGAATTTTATCGAAGTCAAGTTTATTTTATTATTATTATTATTATTGTTTGATGAATTTTAGGATACAGTATTTCCTGCTATTTGAATTTTTTTTGAGACGTTTACTTATTGTCAATGTTCTGGTGCCTCTATTGTCCGGTGTGGTTTATCAAAGATGAGCACCAGTAGTTTTGAGATTGCTTCTGCAAGTTCCTTCAGCAACTGTGAAGTAATTGAACTTGGACTGGGGTTTAGAATTTATTTCAAGAAGATAGGTAGTTTCATTAACTTGGATTGCAATTGCCTATTTAGCTTCGTACATTGAATCATTGTTGTTTTATTATTCATTAACATTATGTCATTTTCCCCAAGAGTGGCTCTAACCCTTGCCTGACTGAATGGATCATATTATCATAAATTTAAAGCTGGGAAGGACCTTAGATGTCATATAGTCTGACCTCCTCCTCTTAGAGATGAGTAAAGTGAGACCGCATGATTTGCCCCAAGTCATGTAGTTGCTAAGTAGGAGAACTTGGAAAACATACTTCTTTGACTCTTAAGATAGTGATCATTTCACTGTACCTTGTTGCATGTTCTGTTTATAAAGTCTTTTGCTTCGGGCTCAAGCATTTTTTCATGAGCCTTGATGCAGTGGGAATGTATTATAGAGAATTCTTCTAAGGTTGTACTAGTTTCATTTTGATGACAAAGACATGGTAAGTACCTATTATGTGCTAGGCCTGGTGCCAGGTGAAGGAGATACAAAAACCAAAAGAATGAAGAGGGTCCTTAGGAACTTACATTCTTCTTGGCCATTGATGTCCTTCCTTTTTCTGAAATTTTCTGATTCTGAATTTTAGCCTTTTAACACTGCTCTAATAGGCTCATTCAGCATTAATCTTGTGTTCTGTGGCCCTCCTTCTCTTTGATATATGTTATTTAAACTATCTGACCATATTTAAAATGTCCTGGGAGTTCTTTGTATAAAAGAGGAAGGTCTATTATGCCTTCACAAGCTAAGACATGCCAAAATGGCATGGAAATATAAACTGGGGATATGATTTCACAAATCTTAAACTTCTATCTACTGCTCAAGTCTTTATTACCACTATTCATGTTCCTCCCTTACTATAAAGTCCTTGGAAACTTTTTGAATGTTCTCATTAATCTTTAAACCCCTGAGATACAAGACTGGAAGCAAACATTGTTTTTTAACTTATAATCAGAAAAATTGAGACAGAACAAGCAAATGACTTTTCTAACCCTATAATATTTGGGGGAGTTTTGATTTTTTTTTTGAGGTGAAAAAATCACTGGTAATGATTTCTTAATGCATTAAAGAGAGGCCATGTACTATTTGTGGTTGCCCGGCAACTTGGGTTTGAACTATAGCTAATGTGAAGGTAGAAGAGAACACAAAAACAAATAAAAAACAAAACCTCTACCATCAAGGTTATTTCGGTCATTTACTTAGAAATGTTCAGTGTGAACTATGGAACTCTGACTAAAAGGGATATTAAACTTTTCACCTTTCAAAGATCATTGTCAAAGTCTTCAGCATAATTTCAACTAAAGAACTTCCTTAGGGAGATGCTCAGGAAGAACTTTTCAATATATTGATGAAAGGCCAATAAAAGTACCCCAGGAAACCACATGTGTATATGGTCCACTGAGGATAGCATCTTCTTGGTGATTTAATTCCTTGGGTTCTTTGGCCTCTAACCTGAAATACTTCCCTTCCAATAAAATCCAACATGTATTCAGCAAGGAAAAGGAAGGCAAACAGCAGTTATTAAGCTCTTATTACATGGGAGGCACTATATTTAGTGGTAAGGATGAAAATGTAAGTAAAAAAAAATACAGACTCTAGAAAGCCAGAAGCAGAACTAGGAGGGAAGTGACACCAGCATAGCCTGCACCCTTCCTCAGAATAGAGGCTCTAGGAAGAATTGACAAATAGGAAAAAGGAGCCTTCATGAAGTGGGGATATTCCAGTCTGAGAAGGTCTTAGCTGGGGCAAATGCCTGTCTATCGTGAAAAGGAAGTTGAGAGAAAAATTCTGATTCCCCCAAAACTAGGAGCAGAGTCAGGAATTGATTAGGAAATAGTAACCATGTGGTAGGCAGTTTGAGGCATTTAGAATACAAAGACAAAACAAAACACACAAAGTGTCCTTGATTTCTAGGAACTTACTTTAAACTTCACAGACTCTCTTTTTTATTTCCTAAATTCCCATGAGGTTGGGTATATTGAAGTGCTAGCATAGTAATTATTGATGGTTTGAAAAAGAGAAATTGAAGCTAAGACAAAGGATATAACTTGACTGACAGTCCACATAAATCCATCTCCTCTAACCCCTTTGTACTTATTTCCTGAACCAAACAATTAGCACCTTATATCATGCTTTCTTCTAATTATTTTCGGCCCAAAGCTTCACATTTTATTTTCTTGGAATGTATATGATGTAATCCCATTAGGTATATGACTGCCATATACGTTGATTGCTTTGTGTGTGCAATCTTGGCCTCCCCAATTAAATTGTACATAAAAGATCATATTTAAGAACATTGTTTTTAATAATAATTTTGTTCCTGAGATAATGTTAGAAACATATCAAGCATTCACTAATCCTTGTTTTTTTAAGACTGGAAAATAGGTATTCTGAACCCATTTCAGTTGTTCATTTGGCAATTTAAAAAATGATAATAATAACCTCCAACCTAGGCAAATTTGTACATTTTAAAAAGTACCTTCATAGAACTTTAGTGATAAAAGAAATGTTAGAATGCTCTTTGATGAAGAAGTTGGTATTCACAGAGGTTAAATGACTGGTCTGAGGCAGCATAATCAATGCCAGAATTGGTTTGTTTCAGCTCTTTACACTCCTGGTTCCATCTTTTTAATCTTAAGAAGATGATCCAAAATGGTTATTCTTATTTAATGTGTGATTAAAAAAAATATTTCTGAAATGTTGGTATATGCACAACCTAATTATGGTTTAATAGTTGAATTCAGTAAACAAAATACTATGTTCTCCCTACATAGCCACGGTATGCTATCATGTAGGAATTGATACTCAGGATATTAATGAAAACATGTTGTTCTTTCTTTTGTTATGGAATGCTAACACCTTCTGGTATAGGCACCTTTTCCTTTAATATCACCAGGTAACTTTCTTTGCCTGAATGTTAGCCCTTGTGCTTCCCTCCCTCAACATAGATTCACCCTCAAGGGGTCCCCTCATTTACTCATATGGCATCACAGACAATGATTACACTCTCTTGATCTCTCCAGCTATTTCTGCCTCTCTCACCTTCCTTCTTGAGATCACTATGTTGTATTTCCTTTTATTAAATAGTTAATATGTGCCAGGAATTGTGCTGATTATTGGAAATATACTTGGAAGAGCCTGAGCTTATTTTTCGTTAATAAGCAAGCACCAAAAGGCTAATAGATTATCATAGCTAAGGCATAGAAAAATCTTTTTCAACTAAGAACAAACTGTGGGACAAAGCTGATCAAGCTTAGGGGGTAAAAAGTCACGATGGCATTCAGGGAGAACATAATACAAATCTGACACATACAAATTTAAAATGAATAATAAACAAAACCTGTTTTTGTAAAACCTGAAGATAAAACTAGCATAGATTTAGAGAAACAATGGACCTATGCATCATCTATTCCAACCTTAACTGCTTTCCCTACTACCAAGTCACTCACACATTTTACAGTAGAGGAAATTTTGCCCCAGAAAAGTTAAATGACTTGTCCATAGTCCCATAGGCAGAGTTAGAATTTGTACCCATGACCTCCAACTCCAAAATATTAGTGAGTAGGTGCCTAATTGTACTAACACACATGTCTGTCTGTCTATGTGTGTATGCAATTTCTTTGCAACTAAAAGACTTCATGTCGCAGTACAGTGACAATTTGTAAAAGAATTTTCCTCACTAGGAGTCTCCTAACTACCACTCAAAAAAAAAATAAGTGGTGTAGCAAAAAACAAAAGCAAAAACAAACACTTTTAAAATTTTAGTGGCTCAAAGTCAAGGAATCTGAACTCTAACTCCAATTATACCACTAACTTCTTTTGTTGACTTCTGGTCAATGAGCCATTTCACATTTTTCTTACCTATAAAATTATGGGGCAGGGCACTTAGATAGCATCTGAGTAAGCACCATCTAGCTCTGACATTTGGATGTTGACAACACCTTTTTAAAATCTTATCTTTTAAATAAAAGTGTCTATTTTTGCTTTTAAAAGGAGAAGGGAGGTTATAACATTTTGGTTCAGTAAGCCTAGGCACAAGTCTAAATGGATCCTATTATCCATAACTCAGGAATTATCATCCCTCTCCTGGTGACAGTATAGGATAAGTGATGGTAAAATTCTTTAAAAAGGAGCAAAATTGTGTAGTACTTAAACAAATATAAATATATACATGAATTTGAATGTATGTGTATATGTATATATGCATGTACATACTATATAAATATATATATACATATGTATATATAGAGAAAAAAGAATGCCAATTAAGACCATTGATGAACTGTAATATAAATATTAAAGATACTAACATATTCATACACATATATGCATATGTACCAATAGATGTTTATTTGTGCATACTTATGTTTGTGAATGTGCTCCAACAATTCAGACTTTTTTTCTCTATCACTTTGTTTGCATTCTTATTTTGATTCTATTATTTTGTGGATGTGCAATTAAAATCTCAAAGCATATTGTATGGAGAATGCTAAAAATCAGCTAAAATATACTTTAGCTATGAGCCATATTAGGCCAAATGCACTGGCCAGTAGCAGGGAAAAACAAATTGCAAAAAACCCTACATTCTATAGATTTTATGTCTTTCAAATATGTGGTGTTTACTTTCCATATGACTGTTTACATGGATTTAATAAAAATATTTTTATCATTAGAGAGCTGTCTTCAAGTGTTTGAAGGGCTACTACTTGGAAGAAGAATTAGTCTTATTCTGGGTGTCCCCAAAGAGAGGAATTAGGAGCAAGGGATACAAGTTATAGGAAGACATATTTTGATTTGATGTAAGGAAAAACTTCTTAATTAGACCTTTCCCAAAGTAGAATGAGTTTTTTGGGGATGTAATTGGTTCTCTCACTCTGCAGGTCTTCAAATAGAGACTGGAGCTCCACTTTGGGGAGATCTTTTAAGGGGTATTCTTGCCCAGATAGGCTTTGGTCTATTAAAGTATCCTCTTACTCTAAGATTCTGTATTTCAGTTGCAGGGATGCCAGTCAGTTTTAGCACAATTTAAAGAAAGATCACGATTTTTCAGGAGACCTTCACTGGATTCTTAGGTTATTTTAATCTTATGACAGCGTAGAATATGATTATGGGATTCTTCAAAGTTCATGGCAATTTCAAAAGATTGTGCATTAGAGCTCTACAATTAGTAAATGTAGCTCAGTAAATACCAGCCACTTTATATACAGACTATTTATTTTTTCACTGACTTCTCAACATAATGAGGCTGTTCTTCAGTTCTGTTGTGTACACATATATGAACACCCACCCATCCACAAATACACACCCACATGCCTTTTTAAATAGATACTGTTACAAGAATGCATTTTTTATTTGCTATACGAGAGGATGAACTACTTAATTAATGGAAGTTAATCTAAAAAAAACCCCAAAACCCAACAATAAAAAAAAGATGATAATAAACCCGGCTCCCTAATGCCTTAGTCAGACTTTCACAGTCTAGAAGATGAAGAATTAATTTTGGTCCCATTTGCTATAGATACAGATAAACTTCGTAAAGGGCACATTTTCATATTTTTTTTATCCTACAAATAAAATGATTTAAAGAGAATGGGAGATTTAGACCATTACATGTTTTGTTATTTTGGAACCATGTAGGGCATGTGGAAACTTTTGTCTTTATAATCTAAAATTAAAAAAGAAAAAAAATCAAGAACTTTGTCCATATGCATACAATGCAAAGGAAAGGCCTTGGCAAGGAACTGACTGGTATCTAGAAGTGTATAAACAATGCCTTATTAACATGTAAATAGATTCCAACTCTTACATCATTTTTCTCAATTGGTACTACTCTGCATTGGTCTGTCTAAAGGATTTGTCAAGGCTGGATATCATGTTGCAAATTGAAGTAGCAGATTGGTTCACTGCTATGTGATTTCTACAGTATGGGAAGTTGACCATAAAATATTTTAGAGGTGTTTAGGAATTCCTAATCTGAATCAGACTCCAAAGGGTCAGCCTCAGGTTACTCAGGCGAAACAGCAGGCCTCCATCCTCACCCTCACCCTCATCATTAATAGTTAGATAGTACTTGTTATGTGCTAGGAGCTGAGCAAAGTATTATACAATTATTATCTCATTCAATCCTCCCAACAACTAATGAAAGGTAGATTCTATTATTACCTCTTTTTATAGATAAGGAAACTGAGGCAAACAGTAGTTAAGTGACTTGCTTAGGGTCACACAGATGTGAAATGTCTGAGGATATATTTGAACTCAATTCTTCCTGAATCCAGACCCAGCAATCTATTCACTATGCTGTTTAGATAGCTAGTTCAGAGCACCACCCACCATGCTGCTCTGAGCACTTGGGGAAGGCAATATGGTGAATCATTGTGGCCACTAGTCAATAAAATCACTGTGTTTGAAATCAGACCTGTATAATCCTATGGATATTGGTCATTTTATAGCACTAAGCAAGAGAAAAAGAAGGCAGGCTATTCTGTAGTTGCAGTCAGACTAGACCACTTGTTGAGTATGTTATAATAGGTATAATTTATTTTTTTTGCTTTTTTTGGAGGGCATTTGGGGGTAAGTAACTTGCCCAAGGTCACACGGCTAGGTTTTGTGTGTGTGTGTGTGTGTGTGTGTGTGTGTGTGTGTGTGTGTGTGTTAAGTGTCTGAAGTCGGATTTGAACTCAGGTCCTTCTGACTCCAGGGCCAACGCTCTACTCACTGCGACACCTAGCTGCCCCATGTGTATCATTTTCATTCTTTGGTTTTACTAGATGTGGTGCTAACACAATATTCACAGCACCAACAGCAACTGTAAATATGCTGGCATAATTCTCAATTGCAAAATATAACAGACTCTCCATATAAAGGACAGAAGCAAATAATTTATTCAGACACCCGAAAACCAAATCCCAACTGCAGAAAGTCAAATCCATCATAGTAGCAAAGAAGTTAATACACTATAGCACAGTAGGGAGCCACACCATCCTTTAGCCTTCCCACAAACACTTAAAGGTCTAACTGTCCCAGCAGGGGGTAAATACTCACAAGCCTAGCTGTCTCTCTGGGTGTGTCCTCTCTCTCCCACCATTTAGCTGCTCTGACTTCCAGCTTCCTGTGGACTCTGTTCCACCCTTCAGCAAACTCCTCCCACCACAGGCTCCATGTGATTACATTCAACCTATTAGGGGGCATCAGAAATCTTCAAATCGGGAAAGTTCTTCAAATTCCTTTAGGCTTATTAAAAGGCAGGGAAGATCTTCAAATTCCCATAACCATTACACTAGATGACTGCAGAAGCCTCTTCTGACAATTAAATTCTGTGTTTTTACTATAGTGCCTTGGATTTCCCAGGTGTTTGACTTCCATTCAATGTGCTAATCCTAATGAGAAGAGAAACTTGTCAGAATTGGTCTGAACTTGTCAGAACCAGTTTAAATTGGTTTGAATTGGTGTGAATTGGGTAAACCAGTCATTGGAACTGGTCAGAATTGGTTTAAACCAGTTTGAATTTGTCAGAATAAATTTGAACTGGTCAGAACCTGTTTAAAATAGTTGGTTTGAAACCAGTTTAAACTGGTCATTTGTCTGATCAGGACCAGTTTGAACTACTCAGGCTCAGTTTAAACTGGCCAGAGCTGGTTTGAATTGGCTAAGCGTCTATTTAGTGCAGGTACCAGATGTTGAGAATATTTTTGCTCATACTTTTGATTCTTTTTTCTCCTTTTCTTCTGTTTAGAGGCTCTCAAAGCCACTTCTACCCCTCATTAATCTTCAATCTCTCTTTACCTACTGGCTTCTATATGTATAAATTTAATACAAATAACTACACATGTAAATATATATATATATATATATATACACATATGTTAACAAAGTATTTTCTTCATTGCTATCTTATGAGATCATATGTACAAATATTATTATCCTTTTAAAAATGAACAAACTAGAACTCATAAAGGTTAAGTGAGTTGTCCAAAATCATATGACTCTTACATGCCATAGACAGAATTTAATGGTCTCCTCACTTTATGAACATTTTTTTTTAACTCTCTGCCTTGCCTTCCTGCTCTTGGCCTTTTCTTGAACCTTAAAAAAATCTCGCTTGACTATACCATCCCTTCAAACTGTTGCCCTATGTTACTCTTTCTTTTTATAGCCAATCACCTAGAGAAAAACAAAGCAAAACAAAACAAAAAAAACTTCCTTTATTTGTTTCTACTTCTGTTCTTGTCACTAACTTTTTACTCTTTACAGTCTTACTTCTGTTCTCATTGTTTAACTTAAACTATTGTCTCCAAAGTTACTAGTGAACTCCTAGCTATAAAATCTCAAAGTTCTTTTCTCAGTCTTTATCATTCTTGAACTTCCTTTAATATTAGGTAGAGTTGGGACAGCTAGGTAGTGCAGTGAATAGAGCACTGGCCCTGGAGTCAGGAGGACCTGAGTTCAAATCCAGCCTCAGACACTTAACACACACACACACACACACACACAAAACTAGCCATGTGACCTTGGGCAAGCCACTTAAGCCCAATTGCCCTACCTTCCCCCCTTCCAAAAAGAAAAGAAAACAACAACAAAAAAACAAAATAAACAAACAAAAACCATTAGGCAGAGCTTCCCCTTCTTCTTCCTTAGATTCTCTCACCTTTCTCTGGGTTTTAATGTCATTCCTCTTTCTTGGGTCACCTTCTACCTGTGTTGCTTGCCTCCCTCAGTTTCTATCCTGTGTTAAATTGTCAACTGATTCCCACCTGGTAACTGAGTAGTCTCTAATATTCTAACCTGTACTTTGTTACCTGTGGACTAATTGTTTCCCATGTGTTCAATGCATATTTTTTTTTCTATGCATATGACCTTACCTCTAACCCCAGTTTCTCTCCTGAGTGCTAGTCTTTCATCAATCGATGCATTTTGGAAAACATAAACTGGTTGTTTTATAAGGATATGAAACTTAACATGCTATAACAGAATGAATTTCCCTCCCTTGACAACAATTTGTTTTTGTTTAGTCAGTTTTAGATTGTGTCCAACTCTTTGTGACCCCTTTGGGGATTTTCTTGGCAAGGACGATGAAGTGGTTTGCCATTTCCTTTGCCAGTTCACTTTAAGGAATGAAGAAACTGAGACAAACATGTTTAAATGACTTGCCCAGGGTCACACAACTAGTAAATGTTTGAAGCCAGTTTTGCATTCAGGAAAAGGAGTCTTCTTGATTCTAGGTCTGGCACTCTGCCCACCTACCTGCCCATTCAATAACAATACCAATAACAACACAAATGCCATCTCTTCTTCTGACTTCCTCTTTCTATCAAAGGCAACATCATTCTTCTACACTGTAAAAAAATAAATTACTGTGTCTTAAAAACTCTTTTCACCTGGACTAGTTTAGTTTTGAGCAGGTCAGAAAGTACTTTTGTGAAAAGGAAAAGAGTTAAATTATTTGTAAAAGGATATAAAATATTGCTATTATTTTATATGACCAATTTGATGCCTGAAGGAAATCAGAAAATAATTTTGGTTGTATTTTTAAAACTATTAAAATGTATGTGAAGAAAACTTTCAGGTTAGATTTTAAACAATTTGATTTGAGGCCAAAAATCATCTGTGACATAAAAATAGACTTAAATCACCTTGTGAAAGATGTATGATGATATCTCAATTGTATATGAACAACTTGATGGATTAAAGATAGAAAGAAAGAATTTTCATTATTGAAACGTGGAAAATACAAGTACAAAGAAATAAATTAAAGCTCAAAAAATTACTCAGTAAATGGTTGAATGGTTGTTGAGAATTTATTTTTCAATTGGCATATAATTACTTTATAAATTTAAACTAAAAAAAAGCATGAATATGTGGACACATTTACAATGATTTTTTTTTTTTGTAAAAAAATGATGATTTTTTTACCATTTAAGAGAAAGGTCTCAGGAGTCTCAGGAGACATTGGTGTAAGCCTTTAAAAAGTATAGGAACTAAGAGAGAAGAGGCAAAGGCTGACCCTTGAAGAGATTTAAAGAAGGAGGGAGGGAATATTCAGCAGTTTTGTCACTACTTTTGGAAAAGATTAGCAGCAGGGGCTGGCAGCTGATATGGAGGCTTTTGTTTCTAATTCCTGATTGGTTGGAGTTCCAACTATTTTCCTTCATCGCCATCTAGAGTTTAAGGGAGATGAAACATCTCAGAAGTGCAGGTTGACATTTTGCTCTCTGTTTTGAGAGGGAAAGGCAGAAAAGGCAAAGGTTTTTCTTTGAAACGCTTCTGCTTATGTTGAGACAGCACTGAGATCCTGGTCCACAAAGTGCTAGTCCATTTTTCCAAGCTTAATCATGAATGTAACCCATAAAGTTCCCAGGACCCATATTTCAAGACTCCACCGCAGCATTCCATTTCCATTTGGGAATTTTTTACAATTCTGGAGAAAATCTGATTTTGGTATGTAAATAAATCTATCAGAATTCACCATTCCCTCCTCAATGAGCACCTGACTTCAAAGTTCAATGAAAAGTAAGAAAATGGAATATTAATTCTACTGCTGCTGCTGCTGCTGCTCTACCACTGCTTTGACTACTACCACCACCACCAATAACATAAAATGGAAATTCACAAAATGTTATTGTTGGGTAGTTGTTTTACAGTCTGATGAAGATGCATGTATCTTCCAGGGTATATTTTTCTTTTTTCCTTTTTCTTTTTTTCTATTCTTTTTTTTTTCTTTTTTGGAGGGAAATTGGGGTTAAGTAACTTGCCCAAGGTCACATGGCAAGTGTGTGTGTATGTGTGTGTGTGTGTGTTAAGTGTCTGAGGCTGGATTTGAACTCAGGTCTTCCTGGCTCCAGGGCCGGCGCTCTACTCACTGCGCCACCTAGCCACCCCAATTTATATATTTCAATGGAAAACAACATATCCTTAATGACTCAAGAGCCTACCTCAAAGTCAGAAAGAATTGGTTTCAAGATCCACTTCAGAAACATAATGACTCTGTGCTGCACATCATTTATCATTTTAGTGATCTAGGAAGTCAGGAAATTGAGTTTCTTCAATGAATGAAATCAGAGTCTAGTGTCTGTCCCTTTAGTTCATATTTACTTATACATGTCCATGGTATTTCCTTCATAGAATATAAGCTCCCTGAGGGCAGTGAATTTCCTTGTTTCTTTTTTTTTCTTCTTTAGTAACCTGGAGTAGGACCTGACACATATTAGGCACTTTATACATTTTATTAATTTATTGCTTAGGGAAATGAAAACAAAACCAAAATGTTCATTCAAGAAACTTCTATTCTTATGTGAAAACAGAGGGTTGCAGCACACAAACACAGAATAGATAAATGCAAAGTCTAGAGAAGAGAAATAGAGTGATGTTGAGGAGAGAATGCTAATATTTGGAGATACACACATATCTTATTTTCAAGAATATTAGAAACTCTTCAAAAGCAAGGATAATATCCATATTTTCTACTTCTTTTGTATTTCTGATGGCTCAGATTCAATTCTGGACACCTCTGTTGTGCTTAGATTTTTATACAAATGAAAGATTTTATCTTTGAGTTCTAAAATAGAAGTCATGCAGTGATCCTTAATTTATAAGAAAAGTTTTCCCAATCACAAGCAAATTCTCTGTTTCATTATGATTTTCATTATGATTAATGATAAGAGAGATTATGAGGATGTCAACTTGTCAACAGGCTAAGGAACCAAGTACAATAATTTCTTCATTTGGAATGTGATGCTTATTAGAATGTGAGACCAGGAAATTTTCCTACTTCATTGTTGACTGTTTCTTTCTGTGATATTTCTTTTTGTTTTGTTTTTTTCTTTTTCATTGTGAACTTAAAAATTGTCAACAGAAACATTTAAATATACAAAGCATAAATTCTTTATGAGATTGCATTCCATTTAAACTGTATGTCTTGTATATATACTTTTTTAATGTAAACTCCCCTAATGGAATATAACCTCGCAGGCACCGTTCACATTTTTCTTTGCTTTTAACTTTACACAAATACTGGCACATAGTAAGTGCTTAATAAATGTTTGTTGATTGATTAACTGACTAAATCATATAAGATATTGAATTTACAAACAACTTAAAGAAAAAATACATATTGCTAATACATGTAATAAAGTGCTCTATTTGTTTCCCTCTCTGTGTTTTTTTCTTACATGCTTAAAAGATATTTTATTAATACTATTTTCCCATTTTTATTACTATCTACTAATCTACACTTTTCTCCCTAAGCAGAAAAGCTCTCACTAGTAACAAATATAATTCAATAAACCATATCAACCCATTTGTCTGAAATGTTTCCAGTATTATGTAGTTGTGGTAAATGCTGCCAAACCAATTCCTGTGCCATGAATAGATAAGTATTTATTCTAATGACAAACAATTAACTTTATGATTGTACTTTGCTTTGAATAATTTACTATTTGGTTACTTAAGTATTCTAGTGGAGAGCTGAGTATGACTTAGTAGCTTTAAAATTAATTTTATATACATTTATTATCTATCCCTTCCAATGCCAGTTCACAAAAAAGTGGGTAAAGAAAAACAACCACAAATAAAAAAATAGAATTATCACACACATGCGCGTGCACACACACACACACACACACACACACACACACAGAGTACAGCAAAACCAATCCCCACTCTGTTCATACCTAAAAATGTATGTCTTTCTGCATATGGAATCCATCACTTCTCAGGAAGGAGGTTTATGGCACATTTAATCTTTAATTTTCTGGATATATGACATTACTATGTTGATCAGAATGCTAAAGTCTTTCAAAAATCATTTTTCTCTATCATGTTGTTGTCATTTTTAAAATTATTCTAGTCCTGCTCACTCTGCTCTGCCTCATTTCATAGAAATCTTCCCAGTTTCCTTTGAAAATTGCTGTTTCATAATTTTTTTGTGGCATAATAATACTCCTTCAGATTCACATGCCATAATTTGTTTACCCATTCGTTCCTCAATAAGAGAGCCCTTTAGCTTCCAATTTTTATTCACTACTAAAAAACAAAAAGTAACAAAAAAGTTACATATGTATAAAGCTAGCAGTTCTTTTATCCTTTCCTTGGTCTCCTTAAGGTATAGTCCTGGGATTAGGAAGTCCCATATTGCTTTTCAGAAAGGCTGAGCCAGGGGTGGTGAATCTGTGGCCTCAAGGTCACTTGTGGACTTCTAGGTCTTTAGGTGAGACCTTTTAATTAAGTCCAAGATTTACAAATAAATCCGATTACTAAGGGAGTTTGATCTGTGAAGTTTGGATTCAGTCAAAGGCCTGCACTAGAGGGCTGAATGTGACCCCAAGGCCACAGGTTCCCTGAGTTGGACCAATTCAGAGACCCACCAACAGGGTACCAGTGTTCCTGTTTTCCAGTTGCCCTTCCAATATTTGCTGTTTTACTCTTTTGGGGGGGAGAGCATCTTTGTCAATCTTATGGGTGTGAGCTGGAATCTCAAAGTCGCTTTAATTTCACTTCTTTAATTATTTTTCAAGTTGATGTTTTTATTTTTTCAATGGGGTTATTACTATCTTGGATTTCTTCCTTTGACAAATGCCTATTCATGTCCTTTGATTTTTTTTTTTAATTGGGGAATGGCTCTTATTTTTATCACTTTTAGTCAGCTCCTTATAAATCTTGCACATATTTAGGCAGCTAGATGGCACCATGGATAGAGCACTGGGCTCAGAGTCAGAAAAACCTGAGTTCAAATCTGATCTCAGAGCATGTGACTTTAGGCAAGCTATTTAACTCTGCCTCAATTTTCTAAATAGGAATAATAACACCAACCTGCCAGGGTTATTGTAAAGAACAAAAGAAATAGTATTTGTAATGCACTTGACATTGTTGCTGGTACACAGTAAAAGCTATATAAATGGCAGCTATTATTATTATCAGGAAGTGTTATTATTATTACTACATAACTTTGTCAGAGAAATACATTGAAGGTTTAACCCATTTACTTGTTTTTCTCCTAATTTTAACTACTACTACAACTATTATCACTAGTAGCATGTATATAATGCTTTAAGATTTGAAAACTCTTTATAAATATCTCATTATATCTTCACAAGAACCCTGGGAGTTAGATGTTATTATGATACCCATTTTGTAGATGAAGAAACTGAGGCAGACAGTGACTTGCCTAGGATCACACGTTTAGAAAGTACCTGAGACTGGATTTGAACTCAAGTCTTCCTGACTCCACAGTTTTCTTTTCACAGTGCTACTGAACTGTCTGATTACATTAGATTTCTTTGAATAAACCTTGTTTTTATTTTAGATTGTAAAAACTGTCCATTTTATCTTGTATGAGACTATTTGGAGCATTTTTAGTCATAAGCAACTTCCTCTTTCTTTGGATCTGAAAGCAAATTTCTCTCTTGTTCCTCTGATTGATTTATAATGTTACATCTATTTAGAGCTTATATTGCTTGCAATATAACTTTTTTTAAGGCCCTTACACATGTATCTAACTCATCAGCAGACTGATTTGCTTACTATTTGATTTTTCAAGCAATTAATTCATCTTCAGTTCTTTTCTCTATCTGTTCTTATTTTCTGCTTTTCAATTTATGAGATTATCCATTATTACCTTTTTTTAACCTCTCCTTTTGCCATTAATTTCCTCAGCTAACTCTTGTCTTACTCCCAGACTCCTGCCCTTCAAGATGTTGTCATTAACCCCAAATATGGAACTTTGTCAAAAATTCTTTCTAGAATAGAAACAACTTTGTCATTTCATTAGGAGATGTGGAATTGTGTTCTGAGACATTTCTTATTTTAATTTTGAAGGTCAGTCTATCTTTCTCAGTATAACCATTTGATTTCAAGACAGAATTAAATAGATTTTTTTCTCTAGGAATTCAAAGAAAAAAGGAAAAGAACCTATATGTATAAAATATTTATAGCAGATCTTTTTATGGAGTCAAATAATTAGAAATTTAGGAGATATCCATCAATTGAGCAATGGTTGAACAAATTGTGGTATATAATTGTTATGCAATATTATTGTGCTATAAGAAATTACCAGAAGGATGGCTTCAGAAAAATCTAGGGATAAATATGAATTGATGCAAAGTGAAGTGAGAAGAATTAAGAACACTGAATAAAAACACAATACTGAAATGATAATCAACTGTAAAATACTTAGCTACTCTGATCAATCCAAGAAAATTCCAAAGGATGCATAATGGAAAATGTGGATACACCTTCAGAGAGAACTGATAAACTCTGAGTGAAGTTTGAAACATTTTTTTCACTTTCTTTTTCTTGCTTTTTGTTTTATTTTGTAACATGGCTAATATAGAAATGTTTTGTGTGATTTCACATGTATAATTGCTACTATATTTTTTGATTTCTTAATGGGTGGAAGAGGTTTTGGAGGGGAGAAGAAAATTTAAAACTCAAAATGTTTAAAATGTAAAAAATAACAAACAAACCTGATTTCTCCCTAAAGAGAATCCTACCTTTCTAGTTTTAGTTTCATAGTCAAGAGATCATTGAGTCTAATGAGAGACACAACATTGATTGTGATATAATTAATGAATTATGAAATCATAAAAAAGTTTGTGAAATTTTTCCAATGCCATTCTAATAGAAATATGATTATTACTCTAATTATCATTATATTTCTGAACTCTTGTTATAATCTTCTGTTCTGCTTCAAGGTAAGAGGTAGCATGTTATCAATCACTAGTGGCTGGAAATATACATTTAGAAAAATAGTCTAGTCAACTTTTAATAATGAATTGACTGGTATCTAAGTAAAAGACAAAGGATTTTTTCTTTTAAAAATGGATATTTTTGATTAGACAAAGTAGATTTTTCTTACACAGCTGTACAAAACACAATCTCAATACAATTGAGCAAATTTGCCTGCTCATGACTATTATAAATATAACACTGGTTACTTTCATTTTTCAAATTTATAAATAGTTAACAGAAAGGTCCTTATGATTGCTAACATGGCACCAATACATTCCACTGCATTTTAAGAGTTTTGTTGTTATTGTTATTTTTCAGTTTTGAATTTATTCACACTGTTGTAGTTATTGTGGGTATTACTGGTTGGACTCTGTTTTATTTACTTTGTGTGACACTGAATTTTTTTGTATTTCTCTGATTCTTCATATTTGTGATTGTTGGTGGAACTATAATGCTCCACTACAATGACATACTATAATGTTTTTTCAAAACAGTGATTTTTAATATTTTTATCATAATTATTTATGATGTGAACATTTAAGTGTGTATGTATGTGTGTGTGTGTATTTATATCTGTATCTATAGAGAGACATACACACATAGTCACTGTGGGTTCTTTCTCCCCACTCTATCATATCCTTAGAGAAGCAGAAGCAGTGTGGCATGATAGATGAGAACTGAACTCAGAGACAAGAAGCTATGAGTTCATGCTTTTCCTCAGATACATTCTGGTGTATGAACCTGGGCAAGTTGCTTAATATGTCAGTACATCAGACAACTTTCTCAGACTAAAACTGGAGAGTAGGTCCAGTTAAGTTTGGTAGAAAGAATTCCCTTGCTTGGAGTGAACAAATGGGTAAACAAACAAATAAAATCCCTCCCTCTCCACACACACACACACACACACACACACACACACACACACACACACACACTGGATATGGTCCTAGTAGTAAGATATCTGGATGAAAACAAATAAAACACAAAAAATTAAACACTGATGATATATAAAGCTGTGCCTGTTCTGTGTTTGGACTAAAATATGAGAAAACATCTCATATATTAAATCTAACACTGTAAAGCCAAGCACAAGCAGCTTCCCAGAGGGCTACTACTGTGAATAACTTCAAGGTTATGATTACATAGTATAGTGAACACTATTTATTCAGTAACAAATTAAGGCAAAACATTCACAGAAATCAAAATATAGCATTCACAATGTTATAACTTATCACTAAAATAGCCACATGGTTTCCACCAAAGTGGTCACATAGTTTTGAACAAAGTACATTCATTTAGTCACTCAATCACAAAGTCCTTAATTCAGTCTCTCAATAACTTAGTAACTCAATCACCCTTAAGAAGGCAAGGCCTCAAGGGACACAAAGTACAATAGTCAAGGTTCTTCACTGTAATGGAAATGCAGATTTAAAGATCTTCCCTGCCCCTAGCTTAAGTGCACCTGGAGCCTGTGGTGGGAGGCTTGTTTTTCAGGAAAGCCCACACCTTGATACTTTGTGATTGGGCAGTGGGTCAAGGAGGTTGTTACATTCTCTGAGCCCAGAGAAGGCTATATAAGCCCTGAGGAGAGGCTTTGCTTTGGGGCTCACTTTGAGAAGTGTTGTGTGATTTGACCAGATGAGACTCTGGGAAGCCGTTGTTGAGAGCCCCCCGGCTTTGAAAACCCAGATGTTGATGCTTCCCTCTCTGGTAACTGTGATTTGGTATTGATATAATGGTTGGACAGTTTGGAAGCCTGTCTGTTTGATCTGTAAGTTCTGTAACTCTGAAGTTCGGGGTGCTGACCTTTTTCCCCTGAACTAGGTAATATATATATATATATGTTTGATTAAAGTATGCTTGTTAACTGATTTTGAGCTGCTTTCCTTTTGTAAAGCAGATCTAAGAACCTGTGTTGGCAGCCACCCTGGGGATATTGGGGTGCTTGCTGCTACATTCACCCATGGGGTACAATTAAGTTACATTATCATCATCAGTCACTACTCAGTACTCTGTTATGGGGTAGTGGAAAATACACAGGCCATCCACCCCTCAGTCACAACTAAGTTACAATTGTATCAGTCATTACTCAGTATCCACAGAGAAATCTTTTCATTTTGACCTGAGATAGGCTCTCAGCTTCCCTAGTTCCCCTTCTATGGTACCAGCTTCTACCTGGATCCACCAAACTGTTACTTGGGTTCAAAGGCAGACAGTTCCCTGTTCCTTGTCCAGCTCTCTATGCAGTTCCTGTTCCACACTGGAGCTCACAGTGTCCAATCCACATTAAATCCTTCACAGTCTCTGTTCATGGGAAGTCAAGGCTTAACAAAGCTGCAAACAGACAAAGTACCAACTCCACAGTCATGCTCCCTCTTGGCAGCTCCTTAGCAGCCCTGCCTGGGCCCTTGGAAGTCTTCAGCAAAAGTTTCAGCTGGATCCCAGAATCAAAATCACTTCATCCAGGTTGTCAAAATAAAAATCATTCTCTCCAGCCTGGGCCTCTCTTCTTCAGCCTCCTGAACCTGGCTCCAAGAAGATCTGAAATTCCAGCTAGGGCTTCTCCTTATATACCTATTAGCTCCTCCCTGTTCTGCCCCTTCCTGTTACATCAGCGACTTCCAGTTACCTCAGCAACATGGATTCATATCTTTTGTTTCTTAACAGAGGCTTGATCTAATCAATTTCAGACTAGGTGCTAAGTACCTGTTAGCTTTGCCAATACAAAGGGATAAAATTACATTACTATTACAAACATGGAAAGGAAAATAAAACTCTGCAAACCTTTCATAACAAAATTTGTTGGATGAGAGATTTAAAAATAAAAATCCAGGGAGTTGGACAAAGTATGAAGCTTGAAACCAGAATATATTCAATCTCTATCAAATGTGAATTAGATTGAAATGAATGTACATATTTCTCATCAAAACCTCTTTTTGTTGGGGCGGCTAGGTGGTGCAGTGAATAGAGCGCCGGCCCTGGAATCAGAAGGACCTGAGTTCGGAGCCGGCCTCCGACACCTAATCCGCACAAACAAAAACCTAGCCGTGTAACCTTGGGCAAGTTACTTAACCCCAATTGCCCTAAAGGGGCGGCTAGGTGGCGCAGTGAGTAAGAGCGCCGGCCTCGGAGTTTGGATGACCCGAGATCAGATCCGGCCTCAGAAAATGAGCACCCACACATAAATCAAAATGACTAGCCGTGTAACCTTGAGCAAGTTACTTAACCCCAATTGCTTTAAAAAAAAACAAACAAACAAAAAAAAAAACCCTCTTTTTGTTAGTATTTCTGTTATTGCAAAAAAACATAAAACAAAGTAATATAGTGGTCTCTTTTAAAAGTAACAACAGATTTAATCTTCAGAGGGAATAGATATAATAACAGTTTGTTCTAATCAACTATCAATAGTCTATGGTCTTGCCTATTTGAAAAATAGAAGGATGGCATGACCAACAGGGAAATTAATTTGAAAACCTTTAATCTACACTAAAAATATGACAGAAAACCCTGGAGGATATTATAGAGACATTTCAGGTCTTGGAGTCATAAGTCAAGGGTTTGAGTTCTGATTTCTTCACTTTTTTTCTGTATGAGCCTGAGTATGTCCTTCAAGTTCTCTTAGTCTTGGTTTCCTTATCTGTAAAATGGAAATTAAATAATGTCCTACTTATATCTCAGAGACTGTTGTAAGATAAAATTGGATAATAAGCTGTAAAAGCGTTTTTAACTAGTTATGTGCCATTTAAATGTAAATAGCTATTGTTAAATAGAGTTCAGAAAAAGGAAAAGCTGATGGGGATATAAGGTGTTAGTTTGAGGAGAATTCTGGGTTAGTTTTTTCAGTTAATATGATAATGATGATAACAATAACAAAAATGAACAGTAACATAAGGCTTTCAGTTTTGCAAAACACTTTACATGTATTATATCATAAATTATATGATTTTTCTAAGATCAATTATCTTTTAAAGACTTGGCCATCTGCATGATCTATCTTTTGTTACAATTACTTCCTTAGAGCCACATGATATATAAAAAAAGAATTTGACAGAAATCTTTTTGTCATATCATTGCTATTATAATTTCTACATGAAAATCTCCTTTCTAAGTAAAGTATATCCACACTTTTGGAATATTCAAAAATTCAACAAATACTTTAAAAATATGTACCATGTACAATGTAGTACAGTTCTGCCCACTCTCAGGACAAGGTACTGATGTTGCACCTGACCTATACTTTGAAGAAAGGAAAACTTCCAAGAGGGAAAAGAGAGAAAAGATTGTATTTCAGGTATGGAAAACAGCCTCAAAAAGCTTTCAAGAAATACCAGGCAGGGAAATTTAGCTGGAATATAAGTTGTTTGAAGGGGAGTAATGTAAAGTCTGAAAAATCGGGCCGGAGTCAGATTATAATGGACTTTAAATATCTAGCTGAGCAGTTTGAAGAGGCAATAGTGATCTACTGAAGCTTCTTGAGCATATAAGTAACATAGTCAGACCTTTGGTTTAGGGAAATTATATTTGTAACAGTGTACAAAATGGATTGGAAGTGAGGGGAGAGAGTAGAATTCTCTTGGAAGAAAAGACTTTCTAAAATATAAAGGCAACATTGAAATACAAATTCATCATAATTTCATTATTTTCCCCTAAAACAACATTTAAAAGGTTTGCTGACATCTAAATAATAAAACATTTCCTTTAGGGATTAAATAGCTTTTGCATGAAGAAAAGACTATCTAGGGTCATATTTGTTCTGTGTGGCCAGAGATATCTTATTACAGAGAGAAATGCTTTTCCCTTCTCAATGTAAGTTTTTATATTTGACTTTTAAAATGTCTTTATTGAATTTTATTCAGCCATAATATAATACTAGTTGATTGAGGGATCATCTGGCATTTTTCATTGTTTAAAAGAGGTTATCCACAAAGCAAATTGCTTTGTAAAAGCTATTATCCATGATGAAAAGTCATCCAGTGATCTCAGATTAAATCACAAAAACAGAATGTTGGCATTTTGAACATGTACTGACACATTTGCAATACTCTCATCTCCTCCTTCCCAGGTGCCCCTTCTCTTTTTTATCACTGGAGAGCACACTGCTATTAAAACTCTAATATGAAAGCAAGATATTCATTATGAATATGAAGATCAGTAGCAACAAAATAATACTCATCTCTCATTTCATTTCTCCCACCCCCAAAATGAAAAACCCAATTCAACTATTTCCATCCTGCTAGGTTTGATTACACAATGCTGTGGACATGGCCTCTTTAAAAGCACAGAATCCCACCAATATTGTACCCAACAAGCAGCTAGGAACTTTCCTATTGACTTCCTTAAAGGGATAAAAATGTGTCTGTTGCCCATGTACTAAAAACAGTCCAGAAAAAGTACACACACACACACACACACACACACATATACACACTTGTATATATATATATATATATATATATATATATACCAAGATGTGTGCCCTAGGAAACTGAAACTACTACTAGACTACTAGTAAGCAAGCTTCCTTTGCTTGGTAACAAAATTCTTTTATTTCCATTTTGGGTATTCACTTTATTTAATCTCCAGCCTTGTGGACCTGCTGATGGTGAAGTACTCTGAGGAGGCCAATTTTCTCCTGGTTGACATATTCCACGACGTAGTTGAAGAAACTAAGGTATATTGAGGTTAAGTGACTTCTAAGAGTGAGTAAGGTACTAAGTGTCAGAGGCAGGATCTAAACCCAGGTTTGCCTGACTGAGTTTAGCCTGCTAAGCAATAATAGATATTTTTTTTTACAGTATCTTAGCTGATTAAGTATGAAAGGAGGAATGGTAATGTTGTAGAGACAAGTCATATATTTTTTTGCTGTGATTCCAAACAGAGTAGAAAGATTATTATTATTTTTTTTATCAGTTTGTGAAGTGAATAGACAGGCAGCATAAAAGAGAAGCAATTAGGGAGGCAACATTTCAATCTGATGCTTTGTCTGTAATGAGAGTGGAATCACTACCTTCCAGCAACAAGAAAACAGAACGGAAATGTTTCTTTCTTACAGTAACTCAGGGAGAGACAAATAAATAGATTACCACCTTGAACCTAGAATGGCAGTGACAATTCTTACTTTATAGCAAAACATATAAGATTGTCCTCCCATTTTATCTTTAGTTGTTTAGACCAAAAAGGTTAGGGGGCTATGGTTATTTGGCAAATGCCTGACAGCATTTGTACAATCTCGCTAAAACTGGGTTTCAGAAACCCCAAATCTATATCCTAATGAGAGGACCTCCAAGGTTCTTCCAACTCTAAGATTTTATGAAACTGTTTTTTTTTAAGGTCACCTTTAAGAAGAATCCTAGTTCTCTTTCTCTATAGAATGAGGAAAATGCTACTAGCCTTCCACAAAAGCTTTTATAAAATTTCAGGCTGGAAATTATAATTGTCGCATGATTTATGATTTACAACTATGTCTATTAGTAAATGATCAAGATTGCATTAACACATCAACACATGTACATTTATACACAAGTAGCTCTAGGGGAAAAGAAAAAACAACAACCAAATAATGAAAAAAGTTGTTAGTGTTTGCAAGAGGAAAGAGCTCAGGTTTTAGCCTCAGAAAACCCAAGTTCTAATATCAACTCTGTCACTTGTTATCTGGGTGATCTTGGGAAAGTCATTCAATATCCTTGAACTTCATTTTCTTCACTTTTCAGATGAAGGGCTTGAATTAGGTGACTACTCCAATTTCCTTTCCAGCTCAAGATCCAATAAGCCAACTCCATCTTTCAGTCCTTCTCTTCCTGTTCTTGACTCACCATCATTTTCTCTCTGTTCCCATCTGTTCTGTGGTCCATTAAACTTTCTCTCAAAAGATACAACACTGGACAATGTTCTATTAAGGTAATCCCTGCTAAGAACCATCATAGATATTGCCTCCGCTAAGGTTCTTTGCATTATAATTTTAAAAGTCTGTTGAGGGCTAAAAAGTCCTTAGAAACCAAAAGAATAAATTTCAGGCCCAGTGGTACTTCATCAAGGAGGACCAGTGACAGAGGCATTTAGGGGCAGATGATCAACCCTAGTGTCAAGACCTAGTGCCACTCATTATAGTAAGTCACTTTCTAAAGGTGAATAAATGAGTTCAATAGGAAGTACTCATGACACATATCATGATTGCCTAGATATCCTTGTTAAAAGTTTTCTTTTTGTTGAGAAGTGGAATGTCATAGTGGATAACTGGCTATAGTCCAGAAAATTTGGTTTAAATTCTACCTCTAACACTTCCGAGCTGTCTGATCCTGAGAAAATTACTTAATTTTTCAGAACCTTAGCTTTCTCACCTGCGAAATGGTTCTATATACACTCTAGAACATATGAAGTTCAAATAAGAAAATGTATATAAATGTATTGGGTGTTAAATTACTACTAATGTAAATATCTGTTGTGACTGTTATTCTTTTGAGCATGGTTGTACAGTGAAAAGGGTCCTGGATTTCGGAATATGAAGACTTGGATAAAAATCCTGGATCTTACATGAAATTTTCATGTGACATTGAGTGAATTATTTATTCTGGGCTTTGGTTTCCTCATTGTGACAATGGAGGAGTTGGACTAGATGGTCTCTAAGGTCTGTCACAGCACTAAATCCTATAAGTTTGTGACCAGGTACTAAGTAATTGCACTAATGCAGGCAGACTGAATATTGGGGTGGAAATGATGGGGACTTTTGAGAGAAATGATCACTCCATCTTAGAGTTGATGATGGAGGAGAGGAAAATGTGATGTGCAGCTTACATTTAAGGAAAACAGATTTCAAAGGATTTATATTGTGTGTAAGTAAAATCCCAAGAACAAAAATTCTGCTAGGCAAATCCACTCTAGTTGTCTGGGAGCAGTGTAATATCCAATTGGGTTATCAATTACATACTTGACAAAGGCAAGCATACAGTCCAGTTTCCTGAATTCCTCTTTTGACAAGATGCAGATGGAAACACAAAGGATCCTGAAGCCAAAACAGCTGAGCTCTCAAAAGATTCCTTTGTCAAAGATCAGCCAATTTGACCTTTATGCCTGTTCTAATCTTTATGCTGATTCACCCCAATCCCTCTCCCCACCTAAGCTTGAAATGCTTGAACCATGAAACAGCCAGGTATCCTTAGCAATGTTCCTCTACCCCTACTCCTGCTGTTCACACCTGTTCACACATCTTCAAATTACATGAACTGTGTGTTTGACTATACTAGATAAATTTAATCCCGAATTTCCAAAGCTTTGTCATATTTACCATCATTTCTATATTCCCCATAATTTCAGATTAATTTATATTTTCTCAATTTCACCTTAGACAAGGAAATTGGGTTACCAGGTCAATTCACTTAACCCCTATGAGCCTCAGTTTCCTCATTGATCAAATTAAAATAAGACTTTTTACCTCATAAGATTGTTGCAAATAGAGTGCTTGTAAATAGAAAGTGCCATGGAAAGAATGTGTTATTATTAAAGCTAAATGGTATAGAAGGGAGTTGATTGAACTGTATAGGGTTCAAGATGTGCTAGTTTGGTGGAATGATCTCATCAAATGGTTCTGACTTAATTGCTTCTGAGTTAACAGGGTCAATGGACATAGATGTCATGATTCTACACAAATGTCTAAAGTTTAGGAAAGCAGAGCTAAATATTCTAATGTAAAGAGGTGTCTTTATCCTCTAAACTATCATTGAGACCTGGGAAGATGGAAACACTGAATAGGAAATGGCTCTGGATAGTATTACTTTATTCAAAAGTAGTGGGATAGGTTAAAATGGAGGGAGGAGGTCAATTGTATATATCCAAAATATATGTTCATATGAAGAAATCTAGGAAGCAACGGGAGAAAAAGTCAAGGCGAGTATTTGTGTGGAGGTCAGTGGAGGAAGAAAGAAAAGTTAATTTGTCACTGAAGTATTCTATGGTGACTTGGATAGAAAAAGGAAATAGATGATGCTGAGCTCAGGACACAGATTACAAATCTGGAGCAGAGATAATATGTGGACATTATAGGAGACTTTACTTATCTACATATCTTTTGATGCTCAATCTCAACCACAATGAGAATAACTAATAACTTCTGATTTGTCTTACCAATAGTCTAATCCTTTAAAAGTGGACAAAACAACAAGGGAGTATTCTATATATATATATATATATATATATATATATATATATATATATATATATATATATATTTCATTAACAGAGACAAATTGAATGCTGGGTAGAAATGATGGAAACCTGTGAGAAAAATGATCACCCCCTCACAGAGTTCATGATGGAGGAGAAAAATATTTGACACACATCTTGGATTTGAGGAAAGTAAATTTCAAAGGATTCCTTGAAAGCATAAATAAGATCTCATGAACTATAATTCTACTGAGTAAATAAGCCCTAGGAGTATGGGAGTTATCATAATTGAGAAAAAAAAGAAGACAGAGGTGCCCATGTTTTATTTTGAGTCTGTTTACTGTACTAAGGGAAAGGATTTTTACACTAGCAATGACAGAATTAAAAAAATGGCTAAGTTGATATGAAAGATAAATAAGGAGATATTAAGAAAGCAATAGTTACCCTTGATGAATTCAAGTTACCTGGCTCAGATGAACCACAAATACCGAAAGAACTGTCACATATGATTGCTAAGCCATTGTCAGTGACATTTGAACAATCATAGAACAAGAGGATAGTGTCATAAGATTTGTGAAGAGCAAATAATGTCTTGATTATGTTTAAAGGAAAGAGAACAGTATCTGGAAACTGTAGAGCAGAAAGCTTGACTTTGAGCCCTGTAAAAGTTCTGGAATGAATC